>MJUU01046954.1:97244-132378 GCA_002080025.1 Modiolus philippinarum | reverse complement strand
GGAATTTCACCATTCCCAAGTAGTTACACTAAAAATGAGAAAAAATTAAGCGCTGCAGTAATGCGTTTCTGGACAAACTTTGCAAAATCTGGGTAAGATTAAAACTTTTAAAATACAACTAAGAATGTTAGTAATCAATTAATACGGCATAATTGAAAAGGGGAGGGGGAGTGACTGCATTTTTGTAGATATTTACACTATCTGTTGACCTGCCACGAATGATTGATTGATTGAACTATGAATATTAACAATTTATATACATAACTGACTATCAGTTGAAGAGATGGATGGCCCTAGATTGCCCATATGAAATTCACAATATTGAAAACACGTATCAAGTATTGAGTCTAGTTCATCTTTTTTCAACAACTAAATACATGGACTCATGTTAAAGAGATCAGACAAAACAAAACAAACCAATACTTATTTTCAAAGAATGTATAACAATAACGAATCTTAAAAATTTAAGGCTGTGCAAAACTATCAACAAAATAACCAAGGTTAATCACAAACAATACGACTGGTTTCTGGCTTGATTCACTGAATCTTAATTGTCTAATATATAAAGAGTATCTCTCTCGTGGTAAGCTGTGTCCTTAGCTGATAATGAGTGTCACTTTTTGAATTTCAAATTTTTTGCTTCTCTTTCAGTTTCTTTTTTTATCTTCCAAATAATTTTGTATCAACTGAAGAAACATGAGCAGACAACATGACATAATCCGTAATTCCTATCATCTGCAGTTTCAATGTTTTGTTTGGATAGAGTACTGAATAATAATTATATCATCTGTAATTCCAATATGTTGTAATTTCTTATTTATCAATGCAAAGGCATAGTAAAAAATATCTACAAACACCTTATACAACAAAGCAACAGAGCACGCCTTTGTTGTTCTTCTTCATCTGGAAGTCATCATGAGATCTTCGACAATGACCTTTGTTCAAACATCATAGTAAGTTCAAGACGGCCACTAGCACCGGTTTATATCATTGCTAGATGTCGAACAACGCTTCAATCATGCCTGTTATTACTCATGGATTCGACATAGTTAACGAACATCAACTTTTATTTATGTTATTGAAATGTGAATTCACGAAAACATGTATGTCACAGAAATTTTGTATAAAACCAGACTTGTTAAAACCAGACTTGTCCTTTCGTAAAATATTGTTATCATTGATGTACTATTTGTATTGTAGCAACCCAAATTATCCTGTGACAGATACAGAACAAGATAAATTTTCTACATTACAATGGCCGAAATACGAGATGAACAAACAGCGATATTTACATATAGGTAATTCGAATGTAAATGTGTATCCTAGTACCTCAAACACAATAAGGCGGTTTTAATACCAACTGTCGTCGGATGGTCTTATATAACACCCAGTATCGTAGGTTCAGTTAATGCACACCGATTTGACGTTGTTATATTAATTCAAAACTGATATTTTGCTGTTCCCCAGAAAGATAAGAGAGTTTAAAAACATATCTGCACATAAAAATATTAACGTTAAAGTTAACTTGTTTAAACAAAATTGTTAAAGCATTACTATTATTGTAAAATATTAGCATATAAGAAACACAGTCATATGACAGAACTATGTAGTTAGAAATTCAAATTGTATTGGGTCATATTTCACTTTAACTAGCTTTGTAGAAATTATATTTACTTGTTTTTCGTGAAAAAGGTAAATGAATGAGTAGAATCAAAACAAGAATTTTAGGGTTGTAAATCTATTAAGACCTTATACGAAACATATCCAGAATATATGTAAATGAAACAGACGTCCTTTCAATGAACAAGGCATTATGGGTATTTATAATTTCTTCCACACGCATGTTGGTGTGTTGGTAGTAGTAGGCTAACTCATAACAATCTTAAATTTGTATTTTCTTTTTTATCTGTTTTTAAATGAACTTTGCCGCTGATTAACAATTTGATATGGTTTTCCTTAATAATTTATGTTTTTCATTAATTAACACAAAGGTAATACAGGAAATGCAATTATGTTTTTGTAATTTTCATTAAAATAATAAACGTTTGTTTGAAAAACCTAATACTGATTAATATTGTTCCTATTTTTATACAAAACTCCCATTTTTTCGGAAGATTTCAGATTGACAATTTTGGAACATAATTAATTTACAATTTGTTCCAGCACAAAATAGAGGGATGCATCAATTTAATCTATTGTAATCTTACCTACCCCTATGTGGCTTCTCTTTGACAATATTCGTAATCCATTTTTTGCTAAACCAGTGGTTAAACAACGCACATCTTAACTCTGAAATTAATTATTATTTGGTTATATAATACTTATCTTATTCAATTCAATATTTATTCTCACAAACCATAAAACAATGGTACAAAGATAAATACAATAATAGACAATAATAATTATACAAAGAGTAAGACAGAGGTGCAGTTTGGAAAATATAAACAGTATAACATCTAATTGTTTGATACATAGTATAATAATATATAAATGTATTATATTACCCTGGAGAGGCTATTCGCTTTTGTATTATTCTCACAAATTTGCAAAGTTTGTTTAACATTGACACATTTTTAGTACTCATCAAATCTTGAAATTTCAAAATATTTGGCCTATTTCGATAATAGTTTTTGAGAAATTGTTTTCTCTCGTCATTTAAAGCTGGACATGTTAAAATGTAATGATATTCATCTCCTAAATCGCAAGAATTACAAAGAGTACATTTTCGATTTTCTCTGGGAATATTCTGCCATCGCCCTGTTTCTATTGGTAAATTACAATTTAGCGTTCTAAATTTACAAAAAGTAAGAATATTTTTGTTGTCTAATATTTTTAGGTATGGCGAAAATTCTAATTGTGTTTTAAATACTCGATAATTAAGCCCCTTTGGTGAGTTTTCCACCTCAGATCTCCAAGTCTGATTAAATTGATCAATCAGTCTATTTCTGACAGTGCTAAGAAGCCATTCACTATTTATAAAACCTTGTTGTTGCCAAATATATGAGAGACCACAATCATCAAGAAGGGATTTGACTGAGCGTAGCCATTGAATATTTATTCCATGCTTTTCGAAGGCGTATTTATATAAGATAGCAGACACTTTTTCTTGTTTACCACTTCCTACCTATGCTGTAGGAAGGCTAAAAAGTGTCCTATATTCACAATAATGACAGAGCGTAAGCAAGTACTCGTATTGTGCACTTTGAGCAATATTTGAATGCAGAAGTGCCTCTTTTTACAGACTGCCCCTCAATTTTGCAACTTTGTTGGGAGCTATATTTCCCGAAATTCAAAATTTCGAAAAAAGGTCACCAAATTAATGAAATAAAAAAGGCAATTTTGATTCACTTACATTGACAATATGGTACATACAGACTGACTACTCAAATACTATATCTGTCTTCTATATTTATGAACTTCAGAGCCAGCTTACTCCTAGATCAAACTTTAAGCAAGACTGAAGCTTAAAGCGCCAGGCCCTTTTATGTGTACCTTGATAAAGGAGTACATTTCAAAAGAAACTTACATAGCAACCTATTATTTTCCTTAAGGTGGATTGGTAGTATTCCGCCATTTTGTTTTCATTTTTCATGATTTAATAGGTATTGTCATTAAAGAAATATACAAACATTTTAAAATTTGGACAAATCTTTAAAATATTTCGCTTTAAACTCAAATAACGGGCCCATTTCTCTAAGTCTAGCATTCATTTTAGACAAAAAATTCAGAATAGTATTTATACTGTAAAATTCTTTGAAATGAAAATTTATAAACAAAGGAGGTAATTTAAAAACATATTTTAAAAAGAAATCACTATGAAAATTTTGATTTTATGAAATAATTACATAATAAGGTCTGTGACCCCCTTTTTCTTTTTGTTTTTAGAAAGTTTAATACAAGAGCTAGCAATGTATAAAATTAATCAAAATTCTCATGGATGTTACTTGAATATTTTTTTTAAATAATAATTTTCCTTAACATTTCAACTAAAAATTCCCTTTTTTCGGTGACCGATTGTGAGCTTATATGGTCCGTGACCCCCAATTTTTATTTTATTTTTTTGAAGTTCAATTTTTAAAGTTTAATCCTGCAAACTTTTGAAAAATTCTGATGGATTTGGCTTAGTCCCCCGAAACACCTTAACTCCAAACTTTTCCGCCCTCTGTAAAGCATCGATAAAGGAATGCCACCCCCAAAACATGCTGACATACCACCCTGCATATATATTTGATAATGAAATGCCATTACAAAACATACTAGCCCGTTTATACCTTAAGTATTATACTCTTATTATACTATTAATACTCCTTAGCTGATTTGGCTTTCATAAGATCCTCTTGGTAATTTGTTCTCTATCAGCTTTTGCGCACATTCCGGTTTATGGATTTCTCAAATGTTTTGATCTTAACTGCACTGAAGAGACATAAGTAGTCGAAATGCGCATATGCAGAAACTAAACTCAGAGTAACTGCAGTGTTCTGTTATCTATTAGCACTAGGCCGATGCCACTGCTGGTGGGCAGTTAGTCCCCGTGGGTTTCACCAATGCAGTAGCCAGTACTTCGGTGTTGTCCCGAAAGCCGATTTGATTTAAAACTTGCAATATCTAAATTTGAGAAAAGTTTGTTAAAACCTAAGGAGTATCTCCTCTTGCATAGCAATGTCGTTAGCTGATTTGGCTTTCTTTTTTTAGATCCTATTAGTTTTTTGTTCTGTATCAGCTTATGCGCACATTTCGGTTTATGGATTTCCATTTTTTGTTTTTATTTAATCTGCCCTAAAGAGACATAAGTTGTCGAAATGCGCATATGCAGAAACTAAATTCACAGTCACTTCGATAATATGTTACTGATTTCTTTGTTCCCTATTTGGCATAGCTCAATTAACTTTGTATTATCCCCCTTTTTCAGTCTTTTTGACAAATATTTCCCGTTTTTTTTCTTTATTGTAAATATGTATAAATTATGACAGTAAGTGTCGATATTGTACTAAATATTTTTATTAATAAACTTTGTTTTATTTAATAATGAATAACTTTGTATTGGTTCTTTTTTCCAAATCTTTAAATTTTTGTACATATATCTGTTTTGCAATTAGGCATTTTGTCTTTAAAAAAATATATCATTTATTTTCCCCATTTATCTAAATAAACCATACAGTGAAAAGTGTGATTTAATGTTTAAATATTGAAATGAAAAAAAAATTAATTTCCTTTCAAGTAAGTCAATCAGACAGGGTCGTACAAGTATATAAATGTTGTTTCTTTTTTGAAATCAGAGACAAATCCTTGCTTCATCAACAAAAGTAAAGAGACATGTTGGGATACTGTGGGTAGGTACACAGTCTGCATGCAATATATACATCTCAATATTAACTAACAAATTTTCCAAAATCAAGTATTAATTTATGTCCTTCCAACCAACTTCAGAATGGAACAATATATGCTTGAAAACAGTATATCACAATTAAAAACGATAGACGTTTCAATCACAAATTTTCACTGCATGGTATAATTTGTGTAGCAAGCACAACTGTAAGCATGCTCAAATACTCACGTAAACTGAGTAGTGTTTGTCCTATATTTTAGATAATTTGAACGACCCACCGACGAATCTTGGTTTAGCAATTTATATCCTGGCCAATGATATTGTACATATTTATTCTTGACTGAATATAACTTTCATTCATGCGTTTAAGAAACATGATTTATTTCTATATTGTTCTTTTGCTCTTTTTCAACTGCTTCAATTTCATCAGTTTTCTAAATATTAATATATTAATGATAATCCACGTGTCTTTGTCGTTTTAACAATCATTTTTATCCTGTAATGTTTTCATATCCTAATATCAACCAAAGGTGGCTTTTGACACCAGACACAACCTTAAAAGGCGTAGCATAAACTGTATAAATCGACTGAAAACTTACTTATATTAGCTCATTATTGCAGCAAACCAATGGAAACGCGTTTGTCTTGTGTAAATACATAGTATACATTTTAAGTATGTGCAAATTAAACCATCCGAAAATAACCTTCATTTATCATTTAATTTTGAAAATCATTAAACGTTTTGATATAATTACTGCAAAAGCTTATGCAATGGAAAAATGTCTGATTCCATTCCATTTCATTGTTCTACTGTAGTGTGTGCCATATTTAAACTTAAGATAACATATTAGAAAAATGAAACAAATTTAAAAATATAAACACATAAAATAATAATTAAAAAAAGCACTATTTTTTCTTGTTTGGTTGCTAAGTATTTCTTTTTTTTTGCTTCTTGTAGCTGTTCAGATATTTTTGTTTGTTGGTTTTGTTGTAAGTCTTCCATTTGAACATGTCGCCTTCAACCAATACAAAATAAAATCTACATATTGACATTGTTGATGTCAAAGTTGACATTCATGGTATCAAGGATGACACTTTTGAAGACAATGATGATGTTTTTAAGTCAGTGTTGATTAAGTCAGTTATGGTGTACTTGGTCTTGAGAGAGTCTCTTATATGGATACGCAATCACACTTTCACGTTTTGGCTTTTTTTTATTTTTTGTAATATAAAATTCTTATTCTGACCACCTGTTTATTGTGTCCACATCTCATGATTTTATTATGCCAAGTTTTCTTAAAATTTTGCTCGATGAGTGCCCTGTGGTAGTTTAAATGTTATGGTCGTCTTCGATCGTCTTTTTGTCGGGTAATGGATGACAGCGATTGTAAGAACACTTTGCCAGTTAAGTTTATGAATGTTGACCATCCCGCATCCATGAATCATTAGGTAAAAAAGCATGGATGTAGCGTTCGACAATTAGCAATGAATTCGGCTCAAACCGGTACTAGGGGCCGTCTTGAACTTGCTATGGGGTATGAGTAAAACTCATTGTTTAAGGCTTCATGGTGACTTCAAGATAAAGAACAACAATAAAAGCGTTGTTCCGTTGCTTATTATTACCATGTATTTGTAGCGACTTTCTATCATTTGTATTTACTCCATGTCCCTTCTTTTTTAATTTGAAACTACTGTGTTTATGATGACGCTGTTGAAGTCAAGGTTGGCACTTTTGAAATGAATGTTGACACTGTTGATGTCAATAATGACAATATTAAAGTAAAAATTTGGACTGTTGAAGTCAATAATGGCACTGCTGAAGTCATTTATGACATTGCTGAAGTCAAAGATGACACGGTTGAAGTAAAACTTGACACTTATGATTTCAATATTCATATAACTATAAGTCGATTATTTCTATGCAGATATTTGGGTTGTTTTCCATGTATCCATTTGAAATTCTTTATTGTTTCCAAGAAGCGATACAGGCTACCCTTTTGGAAATTCTGTTTCTATAACCAATCAGTTTTGTTACATAAGCAAATTTCAAATCCAATGCTTTAAATATTTCTTGCTCTTGTGATGCATTCCAAATTAAGGAATACATTCGTCTTATTATTTTACACTATTTATACCTTGCTAAACGACATTCTGATAGCTCAACTAATATACATTAAGAGCATTACACATTTATGCTTATTTATTTAGCTATTGCATGATGTTAAATAATTAATTCACTTTTACCTATTAATGATATGAAATATGTTTTAATCAGGTTCTGTGATGCCCGGTTCTACCTGTATATCGTAAAGGCTATTACTCCCAGGGTTCTTCTGTTTCTATTTAATCAATTACTTTTCAACTGAAGATCTTGACAGCTGAGGTTTGTTTGTGTAGCAAATCTATTGAATAACTGAATTTACTTATAAATTGTTTTTAATTACCGAAAGTGTTTCAATTTTGATATTACCAACTGCAGAATCTGCTTAGGGTTGGCACAGGTCAGTGTTTTGTCTTTCTTATCTATAATTCTATGACTAAAAGATTTTATGCTATCATGCAGTAAATACTTATAAGACTTGAAGATGAATGGTACGAAAAAAGGACCTTATAGTGCGTGCTCCAATATTATGTTTTCATCAATTAAGTGAAAAAACATCCCAAATTAAACCACTACGTAGCCTTTAAAATCCGAAAAATAGAAGCGTATTTATGATACCTTTCATACAATTATTGACGCAATTGCAAGAAAAAAGAAATGACGAATGGGAGAACTTAAAGGAATGTGAGAGAAAATACAATATGTGAGGCAAAAAAGCTTAATCAAATACATTTGTACTGATGTAGCCGTAGTTAATTATTATTCTTCAATTTTATTTTAATTTAAAATAATATTGTATCAAACCACTGTTGCAACAAAAAAAATATATATTTTATACCTTATTAATTATGCACTATAACAAAGAGAAAGAAACATGAAATAAAAGGTGTGGTACAGCCGAAGAAGATTTCTCTAACAGGTGAACATAAAGCACCAAAAGCATCTGTGGACATAGTTTAAGTTTGATAATGCAATTTCCAAATTTGAGATGTCGTAATTTTTCAAATGGTCTTTAATAAACAGGGTGTTGATACCCTTGGTCTTAAATGAACGGGTTAGTGATGCTCTTGGTACTTAATGAACGGGATGGTGATACCCTTGGTCTTAAATGGACGGGTTAGTGATGCCCTTTGTCTTTAATGAATGGGGTAGTGAAGCTCTTGGTCTTAAATGAACGGGTTAGTGATGCTCTTGGTCTTTAATGAACGGATAAGTGATGCTCTTGGTCTTTAATGAACGGGATAGTGATACCCTTGGTCTTTAATGAACGGTTTAGTGATGCTGTTGGTCTTTAATTAACAGGATAGTGATGCTCTTGGTCTTAAATGAACGGGTTAGTGATGCTCTTGGTCTTTAATGAACGTTATAGGGATGCTAATGGTCTTAAATGAACGAGTTAGTGATGCTTTTGGTCTTTAATGAACGGGATAGTGATGCTCTTGGTCTTAAATGAACGGGTTAGTGATGCTCTTGGTCTTTAATGAACGGGATAGTGATGCTCTATATCTTTAATGAACGGGAAAGTGATACCCTTGGTCTGAAATGAACGGGATGGTGATACACTTTGTCTTTAATGAACGAGTTGCTGATACCCTTGGTCTTTGATTAACGGGATGGTGATACCCATTGTCTTTAATGAACGTGGTGGTGATACCCTTGGTCTTAAATGAACGGGTTAGTGATGCTCTTGGTCTTTAATGAACGGGATAGTGATACCCCTGGTCTTTAATGAACGGGGTAGTGATACCCTTTGTCTTTAATGAACGAGTTGGTTATACCCTTGGTCTTTGATTAACGGGGTTGGTGATACTCTTTGTCGAAATGAACGGGGTGGTGATACCCTTGGTTTTTTTGAACGGGATGGTGATACCCTATTTCTTTAATGAACAGGATAGTGATACCCTTGGCCTTTAATGAAAGGGGTGGTGAAACCATTACTCTTTAATGAACGGGGTGGTGATACCCTTTGTCTCTAATGAGCGGAATGGTGATACCCATGGTCTTAAATGAAAAGGGTTGGTGATACCCTTTGTCTTTCATGAACGGGGTGGTGATACCCTTTGTCTTTAATGAACGGAATGGTGATACCCTTGATCTTTAATGAACGGGGTGGTGAAACTCTTGGTCTTTAATGAACGGGTTGGTGATACCCTTTGTCTTGAATGAACGGGATGGTGATACCCTTATTCTTTAATTAACCGGGGTGTTGAAACCATTGGTATTAAATGAACGGGATGGTGATACCGTTAGTATTTAATGAAGAAATGGTGATTCCCTTGGTCTTTAATGAACGGGTTAGTGATACGCCTGGTCTTTAGTGAACGGGATGGTGAAACACTTGGTCTTTATTGAAAGGGTGGTTATACCCTTGGTTTTTTTAATGAACAGGATGGTGATACCCTTTGTCTTTAATGAACAGGCTAGTGTGACCCTTGGTCTTTAATTAATGGGTTGGCGATATGCTTTGTCTTTAGTGAACGGATTGGTGATGATTCCCTTTGTCTTTACTGAACGGGATGGTGATACCCTTGGTCTTTAATTTACCGGGGTTTTGATACCATTGGTATTTAAAGAACGGGATGGTGATACCGTTGGTCTTTAATGAACAGTATGGTGATACCCTCTTTTTTATGAACTGGTTAATGATACCCTTGGTCTTTAATGAACGAGATGTTGATACCCTTGGTTCTAAATGAAAGGGGTGGTTATACCGTTTGTGTTTAATGAACGCTATGGTGATACCCTTGGTCTTTAATGAAGGGAATGGGGATACATTTGGTCTTTAATGAACGGCGTGGTTATACCCTTGGCCTAGACTGAACGGGGTGGTGATACCGTTGGTCTTAAATGAACGGGTTAGTGGTATGCTTGGTCCTTAATTAACGGGATGGTGATACCCTTGGTCTTTAATGATCTTAATGGTGATAACCTTGGACTTTAATGAACGGGGTGGCGATACCCTTGGTCTTCAATGAACGGGTTAGTGGTATGCTTGGTCCTTAATTTACGGGATGTTGATACCCTTGGTCTTTAATGATCTTAATGGTGATAACCTTGGTCTTAAATGAACAGGGTGGTAATACCCCTGGTCTTTAATGAACGGGACGATGATACCCTTTATCTTTCATGAACGGGTTGGCGATACCGTTGGTCTTCAATGAACAGGGTGGTGATATTCTTAAGTCTTTAATGAACGGAGTGGTGATACCCTTGGTCTTTAATGAATGGGGTGGTGAAAACCTTGGTATTTAATGTACGGCTGGTGATATCCTTGGTCTTTAATGAACGGGATGGTGATAACCTTGGTCTTTAATGAACAGGATAATGATACCTTTGGTCTTTAATGAACGGAATGGTGATACCCTTGGTCTTTAATGAACAAGTAGGTGATACCTTTGGTCTTTAATGAACGGGATGGTGATACCCTTTGTCTTAATGAACAGGGTGGTGATACCCTTGGTATTTAATGAACGGGTTGGTGATTCCCTGCGAGAGTAATGCTTCACCAATATGCAGAGAACTCAACTCAGTAGTATTATTAAACCCTAAAAACGAAATTGCAGTTATTTATGGTTCAGAAATCTATTATTTCTGGTGCAGAAATCTACTATAAACTATTTGCACACAAAAACATATGGTACAACTTGTTTATATATTTTTGATGTCAGACTATCTTTAAAAGTACTTGATTGTTTTTATAGCATATGTTTTAGAAATTCTATTTACTCTGTTATCATTATTGATAAAATATCACTTCTGGAACTGATTAAAAATAAGTTTATTGGTAATTCGGAAGACAGCAGCTCCTGAGCGCTGTTCGACAGGGTTGCTATCTTATTTTAATTTCAAATAAGTTTGTATGTTTTGTTTTGATGCTTGGCATATTTGTTAATCTTAGAAACTTATTTGTGTGAAAACAAATTAAACAGCCTTTACAGTGCACTTACATTTTCTACCCCGGTATATTATGAAACGAATTGATATGGAATTAAATTTTGTTTTGCAAATATGGCAGAATAGATTCGAACAAATGCACTCGGGAGATAGAAAATGTTTCCCCATATAAGCTTAAAAAGCACAAACTTTGCAATAGTTTTCAATATCAAAAACTATAGTAAAACAATAAGTTTATAGACAACATCTCAAATGTAAAATGAATGTGTTGCGATAAGACAAATAATCGGTCCAATTTGAAGTAAAAAAGAAAACTAAAACTGTAAATAAAGCAAACATGTTTGGTAACATTCAACTGGTCGATGTAACAATATTTCAGCCATTTGTTAAAGTATTACTTTGTATTGTAGAAATTGCGCATTTTGCAATTTTCAGACAGCAAAATGTTTGATAAGAGGACAACGAAGTCGTAATCTATACCCTTTTATAGTTGACCCATTCTTTTAATGTCATTAAGAATGAATAATATGAGGGAGTATCATTTTCCAGACGTTTAGATTTTATCTGCACTGAAGAGACATAATTTGTCGAAATGCGCATATGCAGAATTTAAATTCACAGTAACTTCGGTATTAAGTCATTCGTTACCACTGGGTCGATGGCACTGTTGGTGGACTGTTTGTCCCCAATGGTATTCACCAGCCCAGTAGTCAGTACTTCGGTGCTGACCCGAAAGTCGATTCTATTTGGAACCTAACAATATCTAAATTTTTGTAAATTTGATAGAAAACTAAGGAGTATCTCTCTCATGCAAAGCCATGTCCTTAGCTGATTTTTGCTTTACATTTGGATCATATTGGTAATTTGTTCTCTATCAGTTTTTCTAGCTTCTTTGGGTTTATGGTCTTCCAAACGTTTAGATTTTATCTGCACTGAAGAGACATAATTTGTCGAAATGCGCATATGCAAAATTTAAATGCACAGTAACTTCGGTATTAAGTCATTTGGAGGGAACAAAATGCAAAATTTTAATCAAAACTATATCAGCGAAAATAGATATTTTAGTATAAAAAGCACGAGAATCCAGCTTTAAGTTTTGTATGCAAGTTTATTTATATAAATAATTGATGTTTTGAATGTCAAGCTGGGTCCTGATGGTAGTCCGTCATAGGAAAATTTTGAATATAATAATACAGCTGCATTCTGGTTAATAGTCGTTTTTTTTTCTTCTTTTTTTATGCCCCCGTGAATCGAAGATTCTGGTGGGGCATATAGTTTTTGGTCTGAAAAAACTTTAACATTGGACATATCTTTTGAATGGTAAGTAATAGGGCTTTCATATTTTGCATGTGTATTCCTTGTGGCAAGACCTTTCAAACGATACCAAAATTTTGGATATCGTGACCTTGACCTTGGCATGTGATGGACTTTTAATAAAAAATAATAAACTTTAACATTGGGTATATCTTTTGATAGGTAAGTGATATGGCTTTCATATTTAGCATGTGCATTCCTTGTGGCAAGACGTGTTTAATTGGAACTAGAATATGTGACCTTGTGACCTTGACCTTGGCCTGTGAACAAGTGCATAAAAACTCTACACTGAGTATATCTTTTGAATGGTTAGTGATAGGACTTTCATATTTTGCATGTGTATTCCGTGTGGGAAGACCTTTCAGTTGGTACCAGAATATTTGACCTCTTGACCTTGACCTTATTTAAAAAGTTTAACATTTGACAGTCTTTTGAATGGTAATTGGCCAAAGGGAGATAAGTCAAATTGATATGAGGAATGTGTGCAATATTTTGATGACATTGCGTCAGATTTTTATGCCCCCGTGAATCGAAGATTCGGGGGGGGGGTATATAGTTTTTGGTCTGTCTGTCTGTTTGTTTGTCTGTTTGTCCACAAAAAACTTTAACATTGGGTATATCTTTTGAATGGTAAGTGATAGGGCTCTCATATTTTGTATGTGTATTCCTTGTGACAAGACCTTTCAAACGATACCAAAATTTTGGACCTCGTGACCTTGACCTTGACATGTGCTGGACTTTTTGAAAAAAATAATAAAACTTTAACATTGGGTATATCTTTTAAATGGTAAGTGATACGGCTTTAATATTTTGCATGTGCATTCCTTGTGGCAAGATCTTTCAATTGGTACTAGAATAGTTGACCTTGTGACCTTGACCTTGGCCTGTGAACAAACTGCATAAAAACTTTAACATTGAGCATATCTTTTGAATAGTAGGTGATAGGGCTTTCATAGTTTGCATGTGTATTCCTTGTGGAGAGACCTTTCAGTTGGTACCAGAATATTTGACCTCATGACCTTGACCTTAGCATGTGACTGTCCGGTAAAATTTCACCAGAAAAATGAAATTTTATTTTGTTTAATTTTATTTATATATAAATTAAACTCATTTATGATGAAATGTGCTTGATATCTATATAATTTTTTTTTGTAAAAAAGAATTTTTTAAATCATTCAGCATATTTTCTTCATTTATTCACTTTCGTTTTACATGTATTTATATATGTATTATATATATCAATTATGAGGAATGTTACTATGATTTCATTTCTTCTCTTCTGTGTATTCCTCCACTTTTGGGGAACCAGTATTGATGATCCCTGGTGTAATCAAAGTACTGATAACATTGATAGACAGAACACAATGAGTTGACTATAAATGTTCCAAAAAGGGGTGGGGTGAAAATTGTTTTCTTAATAATGCTTGGATAATGATTGGAGGGGTTCATTTGAGTGACTTCTGTGTTTGCATCCAATTGCAATCATTATTTGATGTGATTAAACTTTTCAGTTGATACCAGAATTTATTTCTACAAATTATTTTGTCTGAAGGACATTCATTGTTCAAAGTTGCTAAATGTTTCTTCTTTACTTCTACTCGGGGGCATAAGTGTTTCACAAAACACATCTTGTTTTCTTTTTTTTTCTTTTTTCTTTTTGTTTTGTTTTTGTTTTTTGTTGTTTTTTTCACTGAGACTCTTGTCGTGGTATCCCGCGACTTGAATTTTTGGCAAAGTCCCTCCTTATCATGATATATGTCTTCATGACGATCCCTTCTGATATAATTTTCCCCATAGGCGTTATTCTAATTACGAATGACATTAGTATGAAAACTATCAATATTTTAAGATAGTAATCAACATTTTTTGGAACACACTTTATATATAGTTTTCCCGTATTTGATAGCTGTCTCACGTCTATGTTTTTCTGTGTTTTTCTGTGTTCTCGTACTGTGGACTTTGATATTTGTAATTACCAATCATTTGAATCCTTTGTTCCTTCTGTATTCTACTGCTTTGACTAACTCTTTAAGCGTTTCTTAAATTTCAAAGCGACATGCATTACATAATCCTATTAAAATAAAAAAAACGATGATGAGAGAAATGGTAATATTTGCACAGCTTACGAAATTATATTAACTAGGATTGTTCAGGAGCATCAATGAAACATTCGTTGTTATTCTCATCTTATTCTCCGTTTACTGAGTAGCCTGTATGCATTATTCACCTTGCCGAATATAAAATTATCTTCACAATTTTACTTTATGTACTTGTTAGTTTTAAAGGGGCTGCAGCTGGCAAGAAATCCTATTTTAAGTCAATACACAGATCATATGATTTCTAATATAGAATAGCTAATGATAGCAATACAGGTTATACTCATTCAATGTTCATTGCCGAATGCTGGTTCGACTGGTTGTCGATCAAACTGGTTCCACATCATATTATTTGTCTGTTATTTCCTAAGCTTGAGAAAATGGCTATTCGAATGTCTGGTTCGAATTAAGTCCTAGAAGGACCTTGGCACTTTTATTCTTGCGAAATATACACACATATACTGTTAAATGTGGTATATTTTTTATTAAACATTGAATATACTGTATACTTTTTGCGAATATGGATTGATATGGGCAGGTACATATATATATTACTTTTAAAAATATTTTCACGATATATAAAATGATATTCACCAATCTAGTAAGATATTAAGTCCGTCCTAATCGGATTCTATTTGCAAAATTACAATATCGAAATTATTTTTTAATAAAACCTACAAAAGGGGCTTTTAATTTAGAGTCTGTAAACATATCTCGCCTCTTACAGACAAACTATTATTCCTATTATTCCTATTATTCCTGAAAAACTGACGACATTTTCTAGCTTCAAGGCTCATGTCGTTGGCAAAATCACAAGCAAATAATATTTGCCATTCCCTTCAAAGACGGTAAAAATCAAGTGTATTTTTTTTTTGCAAATTTATTCAAATGTTTCTAATCGGTTAACTTATTTTTTGCAGGCAAAAGACCACAAATAAAACACCATTACAGAGGTTCAGAACTTGCTTTATGGTTAGACTTAATACCAAAAATAAATCGAAAAGAAAATATTCATACTGGTGTAAAATCTGACGTATCACAGCACCAGCTGAGTAATTCCAAAAATTTGTCGAGTTTTGATGATTCGACACGATTAATATCGAACTTCCACCGAATATTTCCATCACCACCACCGACACCACCAACTCCTATAACCCCAGTACAAAATGATGTATATGTAACTCATTATCCTCCGGATAGAACCGGACGCAATTATCATCGTTCTACCCCAAGGCAAACATCAGAAGAGGAGATTACAGACGTTAACAAAGATTCTACAACTACTGATAAAAGTGCTGCAGTATCAAAAGTGCAACAGGAATCACTAGCTACAAGTTCCGTCCCTTTAAGTATTACAGTAGCTATAGGATGTTCATTATTATTTATAAATATATTAATATATGCTGGAGTTTATTACCAAAGAGAGAGAATAAAGAAAATAAAGCAAGGTGAAGCCGCAAATGCTGCAAGAACTAATGGAACCAGCAACGAACCAGAAGGTGACGAAATGGCAACTGTTCCCGTAAATCATTTACCGGGTACAATGCCACATCCGAAACCAGATATACAAAACAATCCTATTTATTCTGTTATATCAAAACAATCAGAAGTTCCTGATAAATATACATATACACCAGTGCCAACAAACACTAATTCACCTATGCATCGAGCGAGAACGCCACATTCTCAAACAAACTCTATTGCCAGCTCTGGCAGGAGCGGAAGTTCTGTAAATCATATTTCCGGTAAACCACCTGATCGATCACCGGCTAATAGTGATAGAAGTTTAAATAAACATAATCAAACGTCCGGATCAGGTTCAAATAATGCAATAACGATAGTATAGTAAACATAGATGTGATTTGTAATTACTGTGTGTATATTATGAAATAACTTATTTGTAAATATGTCATTTGGCACCCGTATAATAGTTCGAATGATTCTGTGTGAATGTGTGATTCATAACTTTACATATCGGTTTGATTAATTTCATATCATTCTGTATGAGATAATAAACATTAAAAATTTTGTAGAAAATCAAACCTAATACATTTATTAAGATTTTAACCATTGATGATCCATTTTTGCACTGATTCTGTTCCAAAACATTAATGTAAAATATAAGGAAGTGTAGTATTCAACATTGTCATCTCAAAATTCGCTGTCACATAAAACTAAAAGCGTAGACATGTTACAAAAGGTGGGCGACAGTTAACCATCTCATTCTATGCATATATTATCTGCCATTGACCTTACGACTACCAATGTAAAAGTAAGAGGACACAGCGAGTGTCTTATAAGAAACAAGAGATTCTTACTCTACTAGTGCACCTGATCTCAGTCATGGTTTATTATTGGGTTCTGTTTGCTCATCTTTGTATGCCTGTGTGTGTCTTCATTGTCGATTTCCCGTGCCGTGCTCATGTTATGTCTTTGTTTCTTTGCTTTTTCGTTTTTTTGCAATGTTGCTATTGTCCTGTAAGTGTTTGTTTTAGACTGACGGTTCGGTTCTCACTAATAATTAAATACCGAAGGTACTTTGAATTTAGTTTCTGCATATGCGCATTTCGACAACTTATGTCTCTTCAGTGCAGATAAAACTAACTTGCACAAAAATAACTTAATTTTATTAAATTCGTATCTTTATCATTATAAAGACTATTAATCAAAAAAATTAAGTGCCTTACCATTCTGACCGTTTAGCAATGGTTATCAACAATTAGAGAGGATAGATTCTTAAGGTGAGTCGGGGTACAAAAAACAAAACGATAGATTTGTCTTACTTTTCTGTGATTGAATGTTCATTAAATGTACTTAAAATTTTTAATAAAAAATCAATAGGTTACCGAACTGAATTTTCTTGGAGAAGCCTCTGAAAATAGCAAGATATGAGCTTTTTAATATAGTCTAAATCGGAGATACTATTTTATGAATAAATCGTAACCAACAACAATTAAAATAGTGACAATGAAGCAATTTGATATTTAGTTAAATCATTCTTAGGTTACAAAACCGGTATCTAACATTTATTAACCAATTTTCAAATTTTCTTTTTCTATTCAATTCGTTGGTTTCCAAAGGTCTTGATTTGGTCTGCTGTGGAGGGACATCATTCGTCAGAATGTGATATGAAGAAACTATTAAAATCCACAATAACCTTGGTATTTTGTTGGTTTTTTTTCACACCCTTACTTAAATGCAATATTTTACATGTAATTACATACCGACGTTATTGTAATTTAATTTCCTGTAAGATCGCAAGTTCGACAACTTTCATGTCTTCGGATAATGATAATAATAAATTAAAGTTCAAGATCATTTACCTAGAATTTTAAAGAATATTAATGTTTGGCCTCTTTCAATCGGCAGTGATTTTTCCGTTTTATTGAAATGGATGAAACGTCTAAAAGTTGCCTCTTTGTCAATTTCTATGCTTATTGTTAACTCATTTAATAATAACATTTCCAAATGAATACCGAACAATAATCATAAAATACATTGCAATACAATGATCGCACACAGAAGACAAACATAAAACAGAACATAGTTTATATTAAAAAAAAAACGAGATAAAAAATTAACACTTACATTATGAACCACTTAAAAAGCAGCGGAACATTGAGTGCTCCGGAAGGGTAAACTTGATGTTCTCCATACGCGGCACCTGTCAAATATTCAACTTAAATAAGGTGACAATAGATAGGAATAAATATTAAAAAATGGAATACTAGTAAACGTGGCAATACTTATTCTAAAGCACAATTCCTGTATCCTGGAAAAAGACATGATGTAAGATGAGTTTTTAAAGGCTGGACAAATTTTGTCAGGAAGAGTAAATTTTCTGCATTTTTGCGTTTTGTATATGTAAATAGAATGTAAACCGTGCTTTTTAATAAACACTTACATTAATCATACCTAGATTTTACTTCAGACAAGAAAAAAGTGACCTCGGGACACACAGTAGAAAAATCATTATTCAAAAATGAATATTTTAAAATGTATTCCGAATATGTCATAATCAACATAAGGATAGAACAGTTATGATTGCATTTTGAAAATAATTTCGAAATTTTTACTTACCCTAGATGGAGATACACAATGAACATTATTGGTTTATATTACAAATAAGATACTATATCTAGACTGGTGAGAGAACATGGAAATTTCTAATATAACAATTTTCACATACAAATTAAGTTTGAAGAATATTTTTTACTACTTTAGTTACCATAAATGTTAAGACAATCAGTCATATTTAACAATGTAATGACAAATAAAAGCCAATTTATAGGACAGTAAATTCCTATTTCAAATCGGTAATTTTTTTTGCTAATGGCAAAAATGTCTACCATACTACCTATAGCTATCACCTTTTTCATTTATACATATTGTTGTAGGTACAAATATTGATATGCTTTATTGGGCTTTTTTCCCCCTTAAATATTCATATTCAGGACTTTTGGGCGTTTTTGTCACTCGGAAAGTTCTTTTTTACAAAAGAAAATCAAAACATTTAGCCTGAAATAGAAGCATAAAGCAATTATTTCTTATGAACAATGTCGAAGGATTTTCAGTCTATATTTTTCGTACCATGCATTGCTACTCTACAATCCAACTGAAAACTTCCAAATGAGAATAAATATAAGTTTTCACGACAAGACATCAATACAAGAAACGGAGGTATACCAAGATTCAAATCATGTTGAACAAATATAAGTCTGCCAAATAACATGGGCATGTTCTCAAAACTATTTAATTGGTCATACGGTCATTATAAGGTCATTATTGGTCATAGATGCTTTGTTTTGGGTCGTTTTAACCTGGATATGGGATGTTGTCTCCTTGACATTTACCCCATTTCCTTTCTTTTTCATAATTATTGGTCATTGCTATAAATCCACCCCAATCATGTGAGAACTGATACATCGGCAAACGAATACCGAAGCAAGAATGGGGAAAAGGGGATTGTAAAATAAAAAAAATCACGGCAATTCATATCTAACACGAGTTGAGACAGTATGACAAAGACAACACAAATAAAACAAAAAAAGAACATGAACGCCACATAACTAAAGCACTAGCAGTGTGAACCCCTAAAAAACTGAGGTATTATCAGGTGCTCCGGAATGATAAGCATGGCACCCGTCACACAACAGCGTGAAAAGTCCGGTTTTGTTACAGTATTTGTCAGTCGGTAATAGACTCGGGATCTACCCAAAGATATCTATTCATATTTGTGTGTACTTGTACATGGGATAATATCTCATGTGAACACTTTGTTCAATAACTATTATCTAAATTTATGTAAATTCTGAAACCTTAGGATTACCTCCCTCCATCGTAGTTTTGTCCTTATCTATATTTGATATTACTGATTATTCGGATTTCGTTTGGTTTCATGCATGGATTTTAAACATTGTTTGAACTTATGGATTTCCTTTGTTTGGGTTCTAGTGCTGCTGACAAGGAATTAATTTCCGAAATGACCATACAGCTCATTAAATTTTTTGCAGTTGGAGTTAACATATGTGTTATGGTCTCATGTTCATTTTACTCCATATCCTTTCGTAAAATATTGTGAAATAGAAATTTGTCAAATATATGTCAAATCGTGGTGACGACCGTCAAACTTCTGACAATTGCAATAGTGACTGAACATACCCTTAATGTATAAGCTTTTAAGACAGTAATTTCGCTCTGTTGACAAAATCGCTGTACAAACTAAAGGCGCGGCAAAAGCGAATGAGTTGTGAAATGCACAGGCCATATACCGAAGATGTTGTAATATTATTGCTCAAAAACGGGAAATCACAATTGGAAAAGTCGAAATCATCACGCTTGTCGTAAAGTTTTGTTTTCAGACATCCAGAGTTGTCAATGTAGAGGTATAGGACCAGGTATGATGCCGATGATGATGCATCAGTGGTCCCTTTAATTTCGAGTTAATTTGAGTAAATAAGATGAAGGTTATCCGTAAATTGAGGATTGTTCAATGAAAGAACATCATCTACATGTATATAACGGAAACTGAAATTGAAGGACTTGACTAGCTTATTGTCTTTTTTTCTTAACTAGCCCTTTTATGAACCTGGCTTCATACGAATAAAGAAAGAAATCTGCTAAAAGTGGAGCACAATTAGTCCCCGATATGTTATTGTTATATATGTTTGATATGTTCAAATTTAAACCGTAACCATGAGCAGCTTAAGTCCTGTTGTGATAAGACGGCCCAATGCTCGGTCTAGTCCTAGGGAAATATGCCAGTCACAAGTAACGAGACCGTTATTTTTGACATTATTTTGTTCAACAAACACGGCGGTAACAGAATTTACGGTGTATTGATTCCAAGCCATCTACCACATGTCCATACAGGGGTAGTCTTCTGCTTAGTAATGATTATAGTATATCTAATTGGCCGTCGTGAATTTCAATAAAAATGTCACAAGTGCCGAACAAAGCAGAAGGATTAAGCGAGTTGCAGAACTTTGTTCCGAAAAAAGTTAAGTCCCTGCCTTGATCGACACGAGTGACATATATATTCATTGATATCAAAAACGGTCGATTAGTTATGCTTTTTATTATATAGATTTTCTACTCGAAAATCGAGATTTTAGATGCCAATTATTTTTTTCATTTCAATGCGCCAGTTGTTTACTTCAAGACGACGTTGACGAGGTATTGTGACGTCACTTCCTTCGGTGACTAGAAATCGTCTATTTTCACCGATGGCGATATGACATTTATTTAACCGACAAAACTTGATAAATCAACGCTATCTATAAAATAATTTGGAGGAAGCTAAATATATCGTTACAGCTAAGACAGAGATATGCCCGTATTAATGGGCACACACAAGAATGGAACATTATCGATAACAACTTTGAAATCATCACGTATGCAGTACAGTAAATTTTAGTGTTTAGTCATCAGTCTTTGTCAGTTTCGAGAAACTGGTTTAAATATGTATGAACAATAAAGGATATGGAGTAGATGTACACGGGACAACATCCTTATAAATACATGGCAAGATTAAGCAAATGGAACAACGCACCGGTTTAAGCGCTACATTCATGTATCCACTGTTTTATTTTGTCATAGATGCGGGGTCGTAAACAAGCATAACATATTGGGTAAAGTACTCTAACAAACACTGTGATCCATTACCCGACAATGCGACCAATAGACAATATAACATATAAACGATCACAGGGCACTCATTGAGTTAACTGTAAGAAAACTTGGCAATGTCAAATGTTGAATTTTGAGTCATATGAGAAATTCTTACATGAACAAGTACTGTACACCATAACTGACAAAATAAAAAGAGCATACGCCTCAAGCAAGGGGTATTTTTTACGGACTACACACACTGCACGAGAGACAAACTCCACCGTAAATGAACATTAATAAAGGTATTTGAAGTAAAAGGACATGGAACAACATCCCTATAAATAAGCTAATGGAACAACGTTTTTATTGTAGCAGGTGTTCTTGAAGTCACTATGAGGCTTCCAATAAAGAGCAAACATTCCTACCTAATAGTAAGTTCATGAAGGCCGGTAGCACAGGTTCGAGCCGAATTCACTTGCTAAATGTTGAACAACTCTAAATCCATGTATCCACTTTTCATTTTGTCATGGATGCAAATGCTTCAATAACATAAAGTTAGTAGTTTCCTCTCGTATCCTCTACACGTTTTTCCGTTTTCTGTCCTCTGTCCCGGTTGCCCCTAGAAGAAGGCCGTACTGCCCAAACGTTGGGCACACGATCTGTCCGCCCATTTTGGATATTCTTAGCTGTTTTTAGTTTGTATATTTGGTTTAATTTTACTTTTTAATTGTGGCCTACCTTGCCATTTTTATTTTGTTTAATAACATATCGGACGAAGTACTCTTACAAACACTGTCAACCGTTGCCCGTCAAAGGGACCAATGGACAATACAACATATAAACGATCACAGGGCATTCATCAAGCTGATTGTAAGAAAACTTGACAAGTAAAACAGAGAGATGTGGGCATTATATATAATGATGGCCAGAAAAATAGTTTAGTTTTTACAAACAGGAAAGCAAAATGATATAATTTGATAGTGCATTCATATCAGAAAGTCTCACATAATAAGGACACCATAACTGACAATATAAAAAAAAGCATACACATCAAGCACGGGGAATCTTTTACGGACTCCACAAATGTTGAACAATGCTACATTCGTGTATCTACTGTTTTATTTTGTCGTTGATGTGGGGTCGTCAACATGCACAACATAAAGGGCAAAGTCTTCTACAAACAATATAATCCGTTGCCCGACAAGGCGAGTTTTTATGTGTCTTTACTTTCCATTGGACCGACAAAACTGGACTTTTCACTGGCAGTGTGACGGATGCCACGCGTGGAGCAGATCATGCTTACCCTTCCGGAGCACCTGGTGATACTTCAGTTTTTATAGGGATTCACACTGCTAGTGCTTTAGTTTTGTGGCGTCCTTGTTAATTTTTGTTTATTTGTTTTGTCTTTGTCATACTGACTCAATTCGTGTGGCTGTGAATTGCCGTGATTTTGGATTTATGATTTTCCCCTTTCCTCGTTCTTGCCTCGGTATTCGTTTGCCGATGTCTACATTTAATATAAGTACTCGTTGAAATATGGTGTAAGTTAATGAATATTAGAATATCCTTTAAATTACTATAAATACCCCTGCTTAAGAATGTTTGAGTGATAAGAAGTGACTTAATGACTAAGTGCATTTTGTAACACCATCTTTAATATTATTTAAAAAAGTAAGTAAGAACCGAGCAGTCAATCTATTATAGATTGCATCAAAAATAAAAGGTCCGTACGTTCGATGTGTATTGGAACATTGCAAAGTTTCAGATCCCTATATTAAAACCTGCATGAAGATTTGATTAAAAAAACTAGTAACACTGTAGCAGTGGTCTCTTTAAATTGCAGTTCATTTGTAAACCGTTTACTGATTCACAGTGTGACCTTTCGTCAACATTTTTGGCTCAGTACGTCATGCGATTAGCCATCACATTTACGACCAGAATACATTAAACTAGTAATAATTGTGTTTGGAGGCAAACTCAAGAAGTCTGATAAACGCACTCCCATATAAGAAATCAAATACTTAAATTGGGATCGGCACTTTCAATATGAAGATTATTTCATCTAATTCTGAACACTTTCAATTTTCCCGCCTTTTAGTCCGTAAACTTCCATTCAAACGGTCACCATTTTAAGTGTTGGAAACCAGCAACCGATTCTACATATGTTATGTAACCTTCCTGTGAAATGTTGTACTATGATTTCCCCTTCTTTTTTTCTGTTTCCATGGTAGCGATTGCATTTTTGAAGTCTCGGACACCATAAACAGATTTTTAAACATGTTAGACGACCTTCCTGTAAGATTCTATGCAATTCAGAGCACTTTGGATTTTCCGGTTTTTTCTGTTTCCATGGCGACGGTTGCCGTTATGAAGCCTTCGAAACCAGAAAACAATCCTTCACGAGCAAGTTAAACTTCCAATTCAAATTACTTTAGATTTCTCCGCCTTTTTTTCTTTTACTGGCAATGAGTGCCATTTTTTAAAAGAATTTCTGGAGACAAAATGCACAACTTCAGATGCTATTCTAACTTCCCACCAAGTTTCAACACCTTATCTTTATCCATCTCCGAGACTTTGTTAGACAAAATGTGTTGATTTTCACTTTTCTTCTCTGTTTCAATGGCAACGGCGGCTATTTTGAAAATTCCAATTAAATGCACGTCTTGGGATGATGTTGGTTTATATAGGATCACTGCTGTCCGAGAAATTGGGTGGACAAAGTTGAGACCTAAAGACCTAAAATGGAGAAAGAATACTAGTAATAATAATGAAAAACCTCAGCAAAACCAATAAAATTCGGTTAATATAGAAGACAAGGTTCCGGATTCACTTGTAGGTGGGGCTAACAGCTGTATGCACTATGTGACATGTTACAATCGCATTATTAAACAACGAAGGAACAAAGATATAATCAATTATAGAGACATAGCAAAACGAGTTTGAGGTCGTTGAAATGGTTTATACTATAAGTTATCATGTATTTAGCCAACTAATATGATTATTTAGATAGTGTCGAAAATCGTTGAACGGCAAGCAGCCTTCAGGCTGCGCCGTTCAACCATTTTCGACACTATCTAAATAATCATATTAGTTGGTTCAATGCATGATAACATTTTTGTGCGGTTATGCAAACCTTAGTAAGAAAACGATAATTACAAAATGACCTACATTTAACTACACGATTATACACATAAACGCTATGTCGACTGACCGCGTAAACGAATGATGTATTGATTTTTCATGTTGTATAAAGTTTAAATAGCGTTTTCGTAATACATGTAGCGAAAACCTTTGAAAATGAATGCAAATAAAATATTTCATATAATTTACATGTTATTCCAAGTAAAGATGTATTTCACATTTTAATTTTTTAATGTAAATAGCAGGCTGAAATTAGTTTTACATTACGTGGAAGTAAACTATGTTTAATTTCGATATGTTTATTGATCCATGCTTACTGCATGTTTGTGAAATTTGTCCTTATGAACAATTCTTATATCTACGCTTTTGAATGACTTTGGTCTAGGTGAAACACTACATTATCATGATTGTTGATTGTATTGTTGTGTAGTGCGGACATGGTTATTTAGCAGGTGGTTAATCAGCCAATAGAATCCAAGTTTACATCCGCATAACCGCACAAAAATCATTTCATTAATGGAAGTCAATATTGAAACATATGTGTTCAAAGTAACGTGAGCGCTAAACAAAACAAATAAAGCTACTATTGTTTTGTCTTACTGCATGAGAATACACAATACTTTGCATTTCTAAATTTACACGAAAAATCACAAAACATAAAATATTGGCCAATGTTTGTTGTATAACTAGAAAAATCGATTTATTTTAATTTTTTCCATCATTGTTTGCTTTCATTGTTTACTTTTCAGATCCTTTTGGTAATTTATTCTCTATCAGTTTTTACACATAATTCGGTATATAGATTTTCAAATGTTTGCATTTTATTTGCACTGAAGAGACATACGTTGTTGAAATTCGCATATGCAGAAACTAAATTAACTTTATACTTTATTAAAATACTTATGACCCATTTGGGTTGTAGTACATCACAAATATCATACAACAATAACATAATAGGATTACAGTAACTTCGCTATATTGTTATTTAGTATGAAGTCATGTTAACTTAACTATTGGTCGCCACTTTTTCTAAAACTTGTTTTAGACGTATATCTTTAAGACAACTTGTATTTTTTTCTCGCATCTAGATGTCTACTTACATATCGGCCGTGTGACATACATTCAGGTATTTTTCATGCATATGTATTTGTTAGCAGAGATCTAGACGTATCAGTATTTGACGCTTCTAGAACCTCGAAATGCCTGCTTCACTATTAGTCAAACGCCCTGGAATCTAACCGTATCTGGAGATTGTACAGCTGATATTAAGATAAAACTTTTATCAACTTTGTAATACTTCTGTGGTCGCCTTGAATTTATTGTGAGGTATGAGCAAATCTGATTGTTGAGGGCTTCATGAAGACTTGAAGATGAAGAACAACAATTAACGTTGTATTATTGCTTGGTTTTATAATGTATTTGTAGAAAATGTTGTCTCATAGGTATTTACTCCATATACATTAGTTGTCAAAATAGCCTTACGCAGAAAATTTAATTTACAGTAACATCGCTATTTAAGCCTTTTTTGTACAGCTGGTGTACATGTTCTGGTGAACATCTCATTGGCCGTGAGTTGGAGATAATTCAGAAACAAACTTGTATAAAACAATGGCAGTAGAAAACCGAAGAAACAAAGGAGTGGTATTTACAAAATTCAAAGTCCAATGACGTTAGAGATATAAAGCACAGAAATGAATGAAAAGCTCCGATGGAGCTGAAACTCGAAAGCCCTTAAAATCTACACCGGCAAAACTGCGTAGTCATCCAAAGAGCTGCTTTATAGAAAATAACGAATTCATGTGTTCTTGTGAACTTTCCCTTTCTCTGCAGCAATATACCTGCATCCCAAGCATATGGAGTTTATATTTCACAATTAATTCGTTACTGTAGAGCGTGCAGTACATACAGTGACTTTGTGGAAAGAGCAAAAGCACTGTCACAAAAACTGCTGAGTCAGGGATATGTTCAGCCTTTGTTACTTTCGTCCCTTCAGAAATTCTATGACCGTCACCACGACATCATAGATAGATATGAAATGTCAGTATCAAAAATAAAAACTGACCTTTTCAGCTAGATTCGCGTCTTCCCGGATTTATCATTACCGGTTTTGACTTTACCCTAGATTGACCCACTGACAGTGTGACGGGTGCTGTGCACAGAGCAGGACATGCTTACCCCTCCGGAGCACCTGATGTCACTCTTGTTTACTGAGAGTTCACACTGTTGGTTCTTTAGTTTTTTGTATTGTATATGTAATGTTCGTGTGTTTTGTGGGCATGTGGTGTCTTTGGTCTTCCGTCTTTAGGTGTTCCTGCTTTTGCCTTGTCTCTGGACTTTGATTTGTGTAATCTTGTGCTTTGTTCCTTCGGTATTCTACTGCCGTTGTTTTCTTCTGGCCTTAGGGAACTGATTTAATCAATGTGAGCAGAAAGTGCATTCATCATAAGTGAATGAAGAAAAAATCACAGGCAGTAATCACATGAAAACTAGTATGTCAATTGTTCGAAGAACAATTGATAGGTCTTTCCCTGACATTGCGTCATAATGTTCTAATTATTGATTCATGGATAAAACCAACATTCTAACCTAGATATGTACATTTATTGATTCTTTAACATGAAATACGTGTTTTGGTTGTGACCTTGACCTTTGACCTTGATCTGATTTTGAAGGTCATGTCTTCCTGAACATTTTTTGTATTGAATATAAGTTTGTATCTTCAATAGTATTTGAGCTATAAGCAAAAAACCCAAATTCGGACATTAAAAATCGGTTTTTGGTCCAAACGATTGGTCCAATCATTTCGGACCAAATGTAACAAATGTAGATCTCAACGAGACACACATTTTCTCCATTACATTTAATCAGCTATCTATTACCGTTTCTGAGTTAATCCAATAACAAGGTCTGAGGTCAAAGTTCAAAGTGACCGATGACCTTTGACCTTAGCATTTTTAGATGTAACACATATCGCCTAAGTTGAATGGAGAAGGTTCCATGCTTCTATCTCTTACCTGATTCGAGAAAAACGTACTCAAAGATGTGACGAAATTTTGCGGGGGCATAACTCATGAACCGTCCACCGTAGGGTTTCGGTCTAAATATAACGAATGTCCGTCATGAACTAACAAACATTTTTGCCATTACCTTTATTCAGCCATCTCTAATGGTTTTTGAGTTTATCCCATAACAAGATTTTTCGGACTTTAGGCGAAAATTCGTGAACGAAAAAAGATTTTCGACCGATGCCTATTTCTTATCAACTAGACATGGTCCTGATTATTGTCCCAAAATTTCAAAACGATATCTCCAGTCAATTTTCCGAGAATGAGGCATAAAAGAAGGAGAATAATAATAATAATAATCAAACGAAATACAGAAAGGTCTTTCCCTTGGAAATGGGGAAAGACCTTAATAATTGGAAGGGTTGATTTCCGTAAGGTTGACCAGTTCCACCCATGTGCTAAATAGCCAATTAAGGTGAATTAGTACTTTCGCTTTTTCGAGTACTCGTTCAATAAACACGAACAGAAAGTAGAATTTATATATTAGTATTCCACAATACATGAAAATAATCGTAGGGTGTAATTTCGTTGGTATATGAAATCCATTGCAATAGATAGGCAACACACATGACACAGGTAAACAAATGTTATTTTCTTTTTTGACAAATAACTACTTGACAGTTCTTGATAGTGACAGGGACGTAAATACTGAAAGTATTTATAGTATATGTGTATGTTAATTTGTATCAATTTTATACAGCAACATCGTCACTATTCGACATACAAAAACGGATTTTGAAAGAACTGTACGCACTATATTTGAACGGAAGCATGCAGCTCTTTAGATACGTTAATAACCCTTTCTCTCACATGACATCTCTCGGATGATTTTCATAACTCTTTGCCTTCGACTTTCGAGTTAGAAACACAACATTTAAAACCAAGGCACTCACAGTGTGAACTCCCGTCATCAGGTGTTCCGGAAGGGTAAGCATGACCTGCTCTGTTAACAGCAACCGTTACATGGTGAGTAAGAAATATATGTCTTGGAAAAATCTCTAACCCTCAAACAGTATCAAAATTAAGTTTTGAAAAGCTTTTGTAATCTCTTTAGTTTTCAAACATGGACAAAGACAGATCGGTACCACAAAATGAAAAATATTATAATTGCATGTATGCGCCAGGGAGCAATTTTGACGTATTGAACATAAAAAACTACGACTAAGGTCGGACCAGTTATTCATTGTCTGATATAACCAGTGATTCTCCAGTAAGGAAGAGTAGTTGAAAACTAATCAATGACTAGTGACTTTTTCATAAACTCTGAAACTCCTTAAATCTGTAAGTTTTAACAACTAAATACCGAACATACTGTAAATTTAGTTTCTTCAGACGACCATTTTGACAAATTAGATTTTTTAATACAGATAAAAAAAAACCATCGAGTGAAAAGTGATATTTCCTTTTTTTTAATGTATCGACAAATGAATACCGATGCAAACATGGAGAAAACCGGAAGTTCTGAAATCAAAGAAATTGACATGTTTTCCCAATTTCAGTCTGCATATAAAGTCAAATTTCAAAAATACAGCAAAGTCAGAAACACATTTACATCGTGGACGCAATGATATCACATTAGTGTGACAAGAATCTGATGAAAATACCAAAATCTCAATGGTATTTGTGTGTGGATGTTTACATCCTATACGCTTTGTTTGAATTTTTTAATGATTTTAAAACGGAGTATGTTCAATATAAATGTTATTTGATTTGCTAGACTGCTCTGTTAATGGTTTGTGATTCAATAAAAGGTAAGATATAAAAGCTTGATACAGTTATAAATATTTTTCCAAGGAAACATAAACAGTTTCAGGACAAAATATATCTCAATTGTTGTGGTGCTGAACTGTTGAATGATTTGAAACAATCATATCAGTGTCTTACTCCAATGCATTTAGAAAAAAATATCAAAGTAACATTACTGTCTTACAAATGCATTACATAATACATTGGTGCTTAGAAAATTGCATTCACGTTGACATTTATAGTCACGTTCAAATGTACATGGTCTTGTTTTTAAAGATAAAGTATAATATGTATTGTTTGTACATTGGGTAGGTAGTTAACGATGGTATATATAATCAATTCGTAAATAATTCTTAGAGTGTTAAATATTTCTTTTTATTTTTATTTTATTTTGTTTTCAATAGTCATTGCTACGACGCATGACAATAAAAACGCAGTCTAGTCTGTCAAGAGCCCCAGACAATAGATGAAAACTGTGGTTTTATTAAGTTACGACTAGATGACCTGGATTTAAAACATTACATGGCATTGGAATATTAAGGCGTTTCAAAACTGGTAACGATTAAGTGCATTCCTCAAATCACGTTAAGCCGACTACTCTTTCTTTATTGCAGTGATTGAAATTATTTTGTTCGTTTTGTGATTTTGATCATTTCTTTTATAAGAAATTGAATTTTAGATATAAAAAACTAAAAACCACAGGCACATTAAATTTCAGTTTCTGCAGATAGTGACTTTAAGATGAAGAACAACAATGAAAGCTTATGTATTTGTAAGTTTTTGTATCATGTGCATTTACTCCATATTCCTTTTATTATTTATTTTTTTGAAACTGATTATGTTTGACTGGAAATAATTACGGAACAAATAAATAAAACTATGTATAATATAGGTCTGAAAAATTTTTCGGCATATACAGATGCCTTTTAACTCCTGATGTTGGTAGGGTACATTTGTTTTAAAAAAATTATGGAAGATTTGAGTACAATACGAACATGTTGAATAAATACACTGTAAACACTATTGTTTTTATTCTGTTTACTCATAAAAATGCATTTAATCAGAAATTTTGCACATTGTTGAGGGCTTCGTGGTGACTTGTTCCACTGCTCGGTGTAAACCATATATTTGTCTCATGTGCATTTACTCCACATCTTTTCATCGTTCATTTATTAAAATTAATAGAATATACTCAGCATTGTGTGATGTTGTTATCTTCAAAGAGGAGTGATTTCATTGCTGTGTCGGGTTTCATATAAAACTGAATCAAACGACAGTCAGATATGCCTCAGGCTTGAAATCAGAAAAATCTTAAGCAGAATTTGTGAAATTCTAATGTTTGAAATTTATTGTTAACAAACAATATCTCCCAAATCAAACATTATTACATAACAGAACATTAATTTTATATTGAATTGATCTTTATCAGGAATTGATTCTTGGTATTGTACTTACCTTTACAAGAAAGACTCATGGAAAACAGGATTATAACAAAATTACCGAACAGAATTGTAAACGTCAAAAAGACCAACTAAGTGCAAAACCAACGGACAATTGCAAAGCACAATGGTTCTATTACTTGGTACAGATAACTAAATACCGAAGTTACTGTGTTACAGGTGTTTCAAAAGAAATGGGTTAAAACGGTTTATGGTGCACCAAACCTTTGTGGTAGATCTAAAGTCCGTTACCAACTCAGCAAAGATTGATATTAAAATGTCGTTGACATTGAAAAGAAATAATGCTCATCCCAGTACTTAGTAGTTTCCACGTTCGAACCGAAACTTCATTTTTTCCACAAAAGAATAATATCTGTGAAAGAACTGTTTAATAACCTTTTGTAACCCTGATTGATAAGGCATTCACGGAGATAGCTATGCCTGATGAATAATTGGTACAAGCTCTTTCGTAACGAAATCATTTGTGAAACCTACGATCAGTAAACAGAAGAAGTAGGAATATTATTCTACTTGTTAAATAAATTGTTATTTTTGAAACTAAAGTTTTAATTTTGTCGTAGATTTTAGCCCTGAGATAACTATTTTTGTCAAATTTGAGATGCAAGTCCAAAGAAGATATAGATCTAGTAGTCTTTCTACATCAAGTTTGCTTAAATGTATGACGACAATCATTTCTGTTCTCTATTAGTTTGAAAACATTTTTGGTGCATTTTGATTTGATGATGTAGAAATTTTGGTTAATTTTGTTGAAAAGTACGGAGTATCTCCATTTTGCAAAGCTCTATCCATAGCTGATTTTGGCTTTCCATTTAGATCAAATTTGGTTATTCACCTCTATCAATTTTTTAATGGTCTTCCAAATGCTTAGATTTTATCTGCACTGAAGAGACATATGTTGTCAAAATGGCCATATGCAGAAACTATACGATGTATGTAAATTTACAGTAACTTCGGTATTTTGTTATTTATTACCACTGGTTCTATGCCACTGGTAGATTTAGTACACGAGGGTATTCATCAGCCCAGTAGTCAGTATTTCGGTGCAGACCCAAAATGATTTTTAAACTTGAAATATCTAAATTCTTGTTAATTTTGTTGAAAACTAAGAATTATTTCCATTATGCAAAGCTCTGTCCTTAGCTAATTTTAGCTTTCTATTTAAATCATATTTGGTTATTTGTTCTCTACCAGTCTTAACATCTTTGAGTCTTCCAAATATTTAGATTTTATCTGCACTGAAGAGACATAAGTTGTCGAAATGGCCATATGCAGAAACTAAATTTACAGTAACTTCGGTATTTTGTTATTCAATGGTTGATGGTTAGCAACTGCTTTCACGGTATCTTTCAATGTAGAGATTAGTGGTGGAAATGAACAACTGTAGAGACCAAATTCTTAGTAATTATTTATTATTCCTAAGTCGTTATCTCTCCTGGTGGACTGCTAGACCGAAACCCAATTTTATTTTGAACTTTTCAATATCTAAATTTTAAATTTGTTTAAAATGAGAAGCATCTCCCTCTTATAAAGTTCTGTCCGTGGCTTATTATGACTTCCCATTTAGATCTTTTTTAGGGGGTGGGGGGGACTCCCTATATACAGGTAGGTACGGATGTGCGACCCAAAACGGGTATGTTTTTCCAGGTCTGAAATGCATGATAAGGTTGAGAAATATCAGAAGAAAAATATCAATAGGTCTAAATTTCCACTTGGGACATTTCGTAAGGTTGCAAATTTCAATATCCAATATATATGAATGGGGTTGGTTTAATTTTTTCTGTCCGCACTCCCATACCAAAATATATGTAACACAGTAACCCCCCTTGCTTTTGGTAAAATGTTCTTCGTCAGTTTTTATGCATCTTTCTATTTGAGGTTTTCCAAATATCTTGATTTGATCTGCACTGAAGAGTTGTCATAATGGCCATCTGCAGAAACAGAATTAACAATCGTATCGATAAATAGTTACATGTATTTAGTACTTTGGTGCTGGCAACAAACGGGATCTGTTTTGAAACTTTCAGTATCTAAATTTAAAAATTAAGGAGTATATCCCGATGCATAGCTCTGTCCTTTGCTGATTTTGGCTCTTCTATTTAGATATTATACATTTTTTTGTAGGTAATATATTCTTTTTCATTTATATACATATTTCGGTTCATGGATTTCAAGATATTTTGATTTGAAGATACTTGAATAAGCTGTCGATATGGCCATAAACAGAAATTAAATCAAAGTTATTTCGGTATATTTTAATATTTATTACAAATGCATATAGCTACGACGATGCCTCTACAGTTGGACTGTTTGCCCCAGAAAATGTTCATCAACAGAACTTCGTTGCTAGCCCAAAACCCGATTTTATTTATACTTTCTATATCTAAATTAAACAATTTGTTTAAAGCTGAGTACAATGTAGTATACCCCTCTTGTATAAGACTTTTGCATTTCTGTTTAGACCCTATTTATCAGCTCTACACATACTTCGGTTTAAGAATTTCCAGATGTTTTGATTTGATATGGAATGAACAACGGCAATAAAATACCGAAGGAACAAAGAAGTGGTATTTACAAAAATCGACGTCCAAAGACTGTGCAAAAGCGAGAACACAGAAAACAATAACGTGAGACAGCTACAAAGCACAGAAATTAAAAGAAACACAACATCTAAAACCAAGGCACTCACAGTTGGAACTCGCATATAAACTGACAATAACATAAGCTGCACCGGAAGGGTAAGAATGTCCTGCTCTGTTAACACCACCCGTCACAATGAAAGTGAGGAATGTATGTTTTTGAAATTTTGAAAAATCTGTTGAGTGACTTATTGATTATGCCATTTTCTTACCATAAGACAAAACCAATTAAAAATCCATGGTACGTGTTACTTCTCTAACTTTCAAACAGTACCAAAGTAAAATTTTGAAAAAAAAACTGAAATAACTTAAGTATTCAACATTGACGAAGACTAGTCGGTACCACTAACATCATTAACGAAGACAAAACTAAAATTTAACAGTATGATATACGAGACAAAACAAAAATTAGAGCACTAACACTGTGAAGAGACATAAGATGTCGAAATGATCATATGCAGATCCAGACATAAATTGTCGAAATGGTCATATGCAGAACCAAACTTTCAACGTTACTTTGGAATTCTAATTTTGATTCAAAGCGTATATATAATACATATACATCTACTGGATGTCAAAGCTTCATTAGAATCCATACAAACAGAGATTCATTGCCGGGTCTTCCAGATGCACCACTAAATTACAAAAACAGGAAAACAGCAAACACCTACAATGGCCAGGAACTACAATCACATGCCACAATTTACAAGCAAACTGCACCAGAAAAACAATAATGAAAACAAGAGACAAACATAAATAACGATAGGAACTCGGGATAGCCGGACTTGGTACCGGCACCAGCAAAAGCCAGTGGTAGGGTTAAACCGGTTTATGGGTACCCAAACCTCCCCTTTCTCTATCCCGTTTCCCTATAGTATCATAAACACGCGAATAAAACCCAATACAGGTAGACCACTAACTCAATGACCACTATCTTGGAACAGAAAAAGCATAAGACAAAACGTGATTTTGAAAGAAGGGTCAAAGAGTGCTCGCCACCAAACTGCCGGCTAGCTCAAGGAATCTAATCTGCTGGTAAAACACTGCCGCACTACGGAAGAAAAATCAAACTCAAAACTTCCCGAAGGGTTTGGTAAAGAGTCTTCATGTATTTCAGCAGACATCGGCAGTATCACTGAGAGGCCAGTATATATGTAAAGTCTTCAGGTCACTGGAATCCAAAGCCAATTTAACGGATTTGTTCAGAATATCTCGTCGATATCCACTATTACGTAAAGAATGTAA
>MJUU01046954.1:66737-96796 GCA_002080025.1 Modiolus philippinarum | reverse complement strand
ACCTGCTATTATCATTGAAAATAGAAATAAGTTTATCACTATTTGGTACAGTTCCATTTTGTAGTTTTTTCATGAATTCCCGTTCGTAACAGAACAGAAAAAGGTCTGTAATGAGAGGTGCACAATTAGTACCCATGGGGATTCCAATGACCTGATGATAAACAATGGTGCCGAAACGAACATAAATGTTGTCTAGCAAGAGATTCAGTGCCTTAATCATATCATCACATGTTCAGGAGCAATAATTGTTGTAAGAGATATTGGAGAAGAATCCTTGCGTTTTGTTGCAGCAAATAAACTGAAGTTCCGAAAATTTAAAAGACCATTTAATAAGTTCACCCAATTTAGATTTAATCAAATTATGGGTTGGTCTTAATGATAGCATTTATTCTTGATTCATCAGGTCGTTTGAAATCTAAGCAATATGACAAGCGTGATGATTTTAATTTCCCAATTGCGAACTTTCCCTTTCTTAGCAGCAATATACCTACCTCTCAAGCCTATGAAGTGTACATTTCACAGTTGATTCGTTACTGTCGAGCGTGTAGTTTGTACAGTGATAATTTGAACAGAGCAAAAACACTGTCGCAAAAGCTGCTTAGTCAGGGATTTGTTCAACCTATTTAATTTCATCCCTCGCAAGAAATTCTATGGCTATGGTCGTCATCATAACATCATTGAAAGATACGACGTGTCAGCATCCCAAATGAATGTGTATATTTTAAGCTAGATTCACGTCTTTACGGATTTGACTACCGATTTTGACATTTTCCTGGATTGACTCACTCACAGTGTGACGGGTGCTGTTAACAGAGCAGGACATGCCTACCCTTCCGGAGCACCTGATGTTTCACTGGAGTTCACACTGTGAGTGCCTTTGAATGTTATGATTTCTATTTTTGTGCTTTGTGTCTGCCGTGCGTCATTGTTTTCTGTGTCTAGCGTCATTGTTTTATGTGTCTAGCGTCATTGTTTTCTGTGTCCTCGTTTTCGCCATGTCTTCGGACTTCGATTTTGTAAATTCCACTCCTTTGTTCCTTCGGTATTCTACTGCCATTGTTTGATACATTAGGTTTCTATAGTTCTTCAACGATAGGGACAACATCCGAAACAACTTTTTCAAGTCTATCAGGTTCTGGCAGATATGATGAAACCAATCCACAAATTAGGCCATGTAATGTTAAATTGCCTGATATTTTATCTTTTGATGATTCCAGTTCTTTTGGTTCTCTCTAAATGCCGTATCAAAAGTTGTAAACCTGTGACATGCTGTTGACAGATCCAACTTTTATCCCAACTTACACTGCCAGAACATATGATGACTTGAATTGCGCATCGCGAAACCTAGTTTATGGTATAGGGTGTACTCTGTGGTTTGATATATATTGGAGAAACCAAGAATAGATTGAATAAAAGAATGTGTGGACATCGCTACGAAGTAAAAGACAACAAGATTCGTCACGTCTACACACACTCCAATTAACCAGACCACTCTATCGTCAACATGAAGGAAAGAATCCTTGAGAAAATATATCACCACACAAACAATTCAACTTTAAGTAGACCATACCGTTTGCAACGAGAAGAATACTGGATTAGAGAGCTTGTAACCGCAAGACCCTATGGTTGCAATGATGATATAAAAAGAATAGGTAATTTGTCAAGTCCGGGGTGTAGCTCTGTCAATGTTATGAATATCTTGAATTGAAGCCAACGCCGTCAACGTAGTCATGGGCATCGACATTACACTGCCCTAAATCTGCATGACATTGCAATTACTGGTCTCCTACCATACATGAATGTCCCACTTGGTAATCATCACATACGCTTTACCCCATTCAAAATTACAATCATTTTATAAAATTTGTTTAAACTCTTCCGTGACGGATCCATCGTCACATGAATACAAATTAACTGCAATTGTCCTAGATATTGCTCATCACAGACTATTTAAACATGTAAGCACATCTGCTAATGAACAAGAACTTCGTTTATTCTTAAAACTCAAATTTTCAATCAAAAGCTTAGATGCAATCAATCTTGGAAATATTCTTTATAATAAACATACCGCCAAGATACCACCATACTTTAAAGACCAAACAGTTCCTTTTATATCTTATACATATACAAAACCAATTGCAACAAACATCTTTAATCACAAACGGGTATTGCGGATGTCCAAATTGATGACTTGATGAAAATGAATGCAAAAATAAGCGATTGTAACCTGCATACCATCTAGGGTTTAATCATGTAAATAGAACAGAACTATGATCTTATTACATTATTAAAAGATCATTTGGTCTGAACAAAACATACATGTTGAACATGAAGATACATATGAACTGTTATTTGGTTTTCCCTGTAGCTTAACCTTTTTCGAGTCAAAAATTGACGGATTCAGAGAGAGGTGAAATGGGCTGGACATCCCTTTTCTGGAAATCTGTACATGAATTTCGTACAGGATTTTTGGCACAAGTTGACAAAGATTGCCTGGAATCCCTCTTTTTTTAAGAGAAACGTCATTTCGAAGGTTTGACCCGCCAGTGTCATATACTTTTCTGCCAAATGAACATTATGTATTTCAAAGAAATTACAAAATTCAACCAGAGATTGCAGAATTACTCTGTCAATTATTAGACGATGATTTGAAAAGAATTCATTTGGTACATTGGCGAATCCAAAAAGAGGGCGGTCCCGGGAGTTTGAACCCCTTTTTTCTAATTTCATTTCTCATTTTTAAATTTCGTACAAATTTCTTACTTACTTTCGTACAAAGAAATATGGCTATTAAGGCATGAATTTGCTTATGTAATTTCAAATTATGCTCAAATATTGTCGAAAATAAAGTAAGTTGGTGTCTGGTACATCTTTCTAGGAATAAAATTTATATATGGACCCAGATCACTAATTGACCTTTTGAACTGATACACACAAAAATAGTGCTCAATTCGGTCAACCACTCCGCAGGCTTGGAAGGTGTACTATTTACTGAAAACTGAATGAATGGAAATAATAATTGGTGTTTTGGAATAAGGACTTACTGCAAAAAAGTCATGTAGATTTTCAAGCTAATGGAATAAAGATGTGTATAAAAATTTTCAACTTTATTGGAAGATGCCCATTCAGGAATATTTTGGTATCGACGTGGGGATTATTTTTATATTTTTCGGGGTTTGATAAATCCCGGAAAATCCAGACTGACATGCCAATCCGAAAATCTAATGGAAGGTACCCAAGTCAATTCCGCACGTTTTGAGGGGTAACACATGTACCAACGAAATATAGAAATGGGTGGAATAACTCAAAATGTTACTATTGGAGCCTATGGAAAATTAATTGGTGTTCTGTGCCCATATGCAACATTTTTCAATATTATGGAAAAGTGTTGCATATATGAATTTAAATGTTTTTTTTACATCTAAGCAGTCGAACATGGCTGTAAACGGTATTTTGTGTGAACTGAAGCCATTTTACACTTTTTTACGCCAAGTATGAAAAGTCTATATAACATATGTAAAAAGTGATAGCAATGGTTAAAGTTTCAGAAGAACAAACAGACACACAGACAGAAAAAAATCAATATGCCCACAATCCATTATTTAAGGGCATAAAACTTTTACATTAGTTTTTGTAAACGACTTTGCTTGCAAATAATGCTATGTAATTCATTGACTGTATAATTTTACTTGTGGATGTGTTAATGACTACAGGCCTATGCAAAAGATTATGTTAATGCTATACTTAAACCGGTTTAAGGAACCAAAACCCCCATTTCCATATACATATGTATAGTACAATTAACATGCTAATACAAAACATTAGTTGTCAGAAGACAAAATAGCTAGCCGGGATTTAGAGTAAAGTCAATGCATAATACATTTTTTGTACATTTTCAAAATTGCAATATATTGAAAATTTCGAAATGTGATAAAATGAAGACGCATTCCAAATATGAATTCCCTATCACTAAATCCCGAAGTTCTAGAAGCAAGGTAAACAAAAAATGCCCTCAGTGCAAGATCAAGGCAAGAATGTCTACAAATATGGCACCTCTATAAGGCTCTCATTACAAGGAAGTCAAATACCATATATGAACACCATACCATTAAATGTCTTCCGTCTAGAAGCAAGGTTCAAAGTCTTTTTTTTTTTTTTAAATTGCCCTCAGGGTAAGATCAAGGTCATAATGTTTACAAATATAGTACCCAGATAGAGCTATCGTCATGAGAAAGTCACATACCAAATATATATAAACATCCTAACACTTTAAACGACTGAATTCTAGAAGCAAGGTTGAAGTTTTTAAAGATTTGTCCTCAGGGAAAGGTCAAGGTCAAAACGTCTACAATTATGGTACCGCTAGAAAGCTATCATTATAAGGAAGTCAAATACCTAATAAGAACACCCTACCTCTAAACAACTTAATTCTACAAGCAAGGTTGCAGTTTAAACCTTAAAAATATTGCCCTCAAAGAAAGGTCAAGCACAAAATTTCTACAAATACGATACCGCTAGGAAGCTCTCATCATAAGGAAGTCGCATACCAACTATGAACACCATACCACCAAAAGCATGCTTTCTAGAGGCAAAGTTAAGTTTTAAAAAATGCCATGATGGCAGGGCCAGGGTCAAAATGTCTACAAATATGGTACCGCTAGAAAGCTCTCATTATAAGGAAATTACATACCAATTTTGAACAGCCAAACACTAAAAGCTTACATTCTAGATGCAAGGTTAAAGTTTTTTTTTAATTGCCCAAAGGACAAGGTCAAAGTCTAAATGTCTACAAATAAGGTACCAGAAGAAAGCTCTCATCACAAGGAAGTCACATATAAAATATCATCATCCTAGTTCTTCAGGTATCCGTTTCACAAGCAAGGTTAAAGTTTTTGCTGACGCCGACGCCGACACAGGGGATATGACAATAGTTTTTCGGACATTCGTTCCAGTGAGCTAAAAAATAATATTCATATATTGTCCTTAATATCGAAGTCTTCTTTGAAGAGATGGGTAGATATCAAAGTTTAACCGTGTTTAAGCGTGGACAATAACCGACGACCATTTTTTTCCATGTTGATTGTTGTATATACTTTGAAGCTATTGGAAATACCTCATGAATTGAATCCAGAGACAAAGCACTTAACAGGAGCATATGCATAATTCTAATTCGGGTTATACTTCGATACACAAGCAGTGTATTGAAAGTTTTTGAGTAATAACTAAAACAGTACAAATGCAAATTGTAGAAATTTGAAGCCTTGTTTTCCACACAGACATACACTTACGCAGCTTCTTAGGAAAAGACATATTGAGCTTTTGATTTAAATTGAGTGAACATTACATGTTTACAAACAGATTGTATCTCATGTGTACACTTTCTCTATAACTATTATCTAAATCTATGTGAATTTTAAATTCTGAGGTTTAGCTCCCTCCATGGTAGTGTTTTGTCCTTGGCTTTATGTTTGATGTCACTGATTATTCGGATTTCGTTTGTTTTTTGCATTATAAGCATTTTTTGAAACTGTGGATTTTCTTTGTTTGGGTTCTAGTGCTGCTGATGAAGAATTTAGTTCCGAAATGTCCACACAGCTCATAAAAATTATTGCAATTGGAAATAACATATGTCTTATGGTCACTTAATCATTTGCTCCATATCCTTTCCTAAAAAAATATTAGAGTTACTTCAACTGATAGTCATTTCAAATAAACCGACAAATACATGTATGTATATTGGAAATAAATATAAAGGAAATATATCAATACTATTGGAGGTACCTTTATTTTCTACATTTATATAACAATTGACTTGTTATAAAGAAATTAAGCACAAAGACATTTCCTATTTTACATTTTCTCATTTCACTTAATGCAATTACATCATAAAATTTAGATCTTTAGTTCTTTTTAATTATTTTCAGATAATAATCAATAACATGATGTCATCATAACATTGTAACAAGGATCATATATGACATTTTAATAGTAATTGCTCTTTTCTAAAATGTCAATTTTTAAACTCGTGAAAAAAAAGTTCTGGAAGAAAAACAAATTTTCGTTATACAGTTATATTCTTCTAAATGGTATTTTACGAAAGAAATATCTGAGCGCTTTCAACAGAAATTGTTATGATTTTGCCCGAAAACTGAGTTTATTTGAAAACTTTTAATATCTAAATTTCGGAAAATTTTAATTAAATCTATGAAGCATCTCCCGCTTGCAGAGCTGATTTAGTATTTTCTTTTTAGAGTCATATTGATGATTTGTTCTTTATCAGCTTTACCAAATATTTCGGTTTATGGATTTCGAAATCGTTTGGTTTGATCTGCACTGACGTAAGTTTCTCGAAATAGCAATATGCAGAAATTGGCAGTATTTTGTTACTTATTGTGTTAAACATGACAATCTCCTAAATATGCATGATGGCCGACATCAGCCGACTGAAAATAAAGACATAGAATTGAAATGCCAGAAAAAATAAATGAAAAGACATACTAAAAAAAGCTTTAAGACTACTTCCCCATCAAAACATAAGGACTATCGCAGCATTAAAAGACAAATGAAAAATTTTGACGCAGAAAAATAACAATGAAATTCTTGGTAATTACTTATTTCATCTTCGTCAAACATGAACATCTGATTTGTCTTGGTATTGCAGGATGTGACATAATATGTTATCCGACAAAGTGTTCAACTCGCCAGTTTTTCTGAGAACGATAAGATGAATGGATACAATAAAGTTTCGGGATGGAAAACGGCTTCACTTGCAAAGCAGAAAACAGTGCTTGATTATTAACGTCACGAGTGGTGACATATTCTTTAAGCACGGTAAACAAGATGACTGCACATTCGGCATCTTTTTTCGAAGACCACTGCATATTGAGCAGGTCACCATTGTCGTTAGCGGAGAAAAGTCCCTACAAAATGTTCATACTTCATAGTAGGGTCAAGACGGTCCATTTATACATTTTTATATCTGTGTATTGTCATGTCTAGTGTTTACACCGTTGATAAAGAGTGTAACATTGAGATGTTTGGCCCTTAATTTTTATCGATTTTTTTTTTTATAATCTTATTTTATTCTGTTCGGGTATTTTATTTTTATCATCATTTAAGATTTTGGAAGTTGTTATTCTTGTTTTGTTTGTTTGTTTGTTTATTTTCTTTCCCACCTATGATGGTTTTTCGTACCATCTTATTATTAATCCAATTTAAATCTGACCTTTGATCACAAAGCACCATTGCTTAAACTTCTCCTCAATTAGATGGAGTAGGTCAAACTGACGAGTCTTGATGACTTGTATATCCAACCCGTCTGTTGATATAGGTAGTGATGAATATGGAGATTACTAAACTTCTTTCTTAAATTCAATGGTACCAGGATGTACACTACATATTTCTGCCTTACGATAGATGGTGATGTTACTGGTTTAGACCTGTACATTCACTATTTCTTAACTACATGTATATGATCCCTTGATCAACGTCAAAATCTCTCCAGTTGCGACGAAGTTGACACGTCTGAAGTAATGAAGGGGTGGTACTGTATGGCATCTCCTAATCTCCGTCGGTATGATGGTAGCTGGGATCTTCATGCTATTCTTAGCTACTGTTAACATATGGTTGTTTGGTTCAAAAAACCCCTTTTTATGCATGATAATGGTACGGAAAGTGAAGTACAGATTGTACCATATGGTTGACAAACTAAAAGATAGAAAAATCTATCATCATGTTGTTTTATGCATGACATACTGGTATTCTAAGTTTTAGGTGATATTAAAGTAAACCATAAGTATGCATTTCCTGGCTTTATGTGATAATCCTATGTCAAGCAGACTACAGTCCCATTCAAGCATAACTCTTGGTTCAGTTGGCTTATCAAAATGTTAAGATGGTGCTGTTCTATTTTCTGTCTTAGAACCTATTATTGAAGATGTCAAACTTACTGATTGCCCTGCTCCAAAGGCTTCCTTATGTATAAAACATCCCTTCACATGTAGGTGTAACTGTAGTCGAATTCCGTTGTGGAATTTTTTTTTATATATTTCTGTGTGCCTCCTTATGTCTTGTTATCCTGTCTTGGTTTTGCTTATTATCTCGTAGAACATTCAAAACACATATTTTTCCTTTCTGGTATCTACTACTTTCCTGGGTGTCAAATCTAGCTGTCAGGTGCTGTACCGTGCTTCTATATTCACTCATCTCAGATAACAAAGTATATAGTTTTAACCAGAGTTTCCAGATATTCTTCTCTTCTGTCTTCGTGATTTCTCTCGATGTGCCCCAGTGCTGAGCTGCGGTCAACAAAGTTCTTGGTGGCATGTAGTGTATGGCCAGATATTTATTTCATTTCTGTTTTAACCCAGCCAATAACGTAATAAATCATTAACTATGGTTTTATTGACAACGCCATCCTCAATAGCTTTTCATTTGGTGTTCTCTAATCTGCAGCTCCGTTTGGTGACTGATCTATCATCAAGATCTGAGAAACCCAGCTACCAGTTCTTTTTCTTCCTCGACATCACCATATATAGTTATATGACATGAGTGAGTTCGCAAAGCAAAATTTCCGTGTGCATTTCAAGTAAAAACGATCACTCTTTAATAAAGTCTCTAGAATTTATTTGTTTGTCCGATATTCGAATTTTTTATACTGCTAAAGAGGGATTAACCAGGAGCTTCTGTCAGTAATTTAGAAATAATTTTACGTTCATTTTTTTTTCTCATTGTGATTATTGAAATAAAGATTTAATTTTTTATCGCCAAAATTTGTTATATAATATATAGCAAGTCTCGACGTTGTGAATTTGTATATATGTTTAAATCGTTACAAAATGGATACTATAGAACATAAAACTTTTTCTTAATTACAGTTGGAAGCTGTTGGTTAAGTTCTTTTTAGCGGTATAAGAAATATCAAAAATGGGCCAGAAATGAACTCTAGAGAATGTTTTGAACAGTGACTGTTTTTACTTGAAATACACAGGAAACTTTTGCTTTGCGAACTCACTCATGTTATACAACTGTATGCAGGAATTCTGGTGTGGTCCAGTGCACGTGGAACCATTTGGCTGTAGATTATGAACTGGAAATAAGGTGTAATGTAGTTCGTTTTTCCATGTTTTTCAATACTTGTTTCCCTATGTTTTCAATTAACTACTAGTATGTATAGAATGTAACGCAAAGGCTTTTGTTATTCTCATGTTCCTCCAGAAATCCCTAAAGGGCACTTTAATCTTACATACAAGTTGTTTTTCAATAATCAAGTTAGTAGAAAAATCGTTTTGGTCAAAATTAAATGAATTTCCATGGCTTTTTTTTTGTAATTGCAAATACATAAAGAAACACTTCTCTTACTTAAGTACATGTATAACAAATTCATTTGGGTATAGATTTTAAGCCTGCATCCAGTATTTCACACTTTGGCACGTTTTCCTTGATGTCTGACATGTAATACAAATGTTTTATTCTTTAAGTTCTCTTAGGTGTGAAATTGGAAAGCATTAGGGAATTTTATTAGAAATATTCATAAAAAGCATGCTATTTGTAGATCAATACTCTTTATCATCGGATTCAAAGAATAGATTAGTGCATAATATATGTATGTTTTTGTCTTGTTATGTAATAATATATCATGTAGAATGTAAATAACGTATTGAAGACATTGTTACCAGGTTCCTTATATAGCATTGATCTTTTTGTGTAAAGTACATATAGAAGGCATTAATAATCGTACTTTACCGATAGGTCAAGTAAAGTTATTTTAATAAAGTAATTGCCCCGAGTACATTTTGCTGGGCCTGCCAAAATACACATTAGAACTCAAACTCCTTTATGGTCATGACTTAATCATTTACAAGTCAAATGGTGTCTTAAATACACTGTGATAAAGCAGTCTCAACAAGTCGGATGAATTAGATTTGGATACTGAATTGAAAGGATTGGACTAACTTTCTTCTTTATTTAGAAGGAGCCCTTCATTGAATTCCGCCTCATAAGAGTGGGGAAACAGATCAACTAAAAGAGGTTTTCATTTTGTGGCAATTGTACTACATCACAAGTATCCATTTATACAAGAACAAGATACAGTGGCCAGATCGTACTTGATTTGTCATTTAACATTTCAAATAAATCCTCAAAATTCTCCTGTAACCTATAATGACTGACATCTACAACTTTGTCTATTGTACTTCATATGAACAAGACTGAACTATTACATGTAAATCGTAATAAAAACTTAAAATCTAAATATTTTGAAGATACATAATTAAGATAATTGTAAGTTTTCAAGCAAAACTGGCTTTCGGGTCAAAACCGAAGTACTGACTTGTGGGCTGGTGAATAGTCCTCGGGGACTAACAGTCCACTAGCAGAGGCATCGACCTTGTGGTAACAAATAACTAAATAACGAACTTACTGTAAATTTAGTAAATTTAGTTTCTGTATTTGGCCATTCCGACAGCTTGTGTCTCTTCACTGCAGATAAAATCATTTGGAAGACTATAAACTCAAAGATGTTTAAAAACTCGAAGAAAATAACTAATACAATCATATCATGGTAAAAATTTAATGCTGGATACCTGTCTGTCATACATTAATTATAAATTCAAAGCCCCCTGTACACTTTACTTTAAATTTAGTAAACAAATACATTCCATGACATAAAATAATGGACTGTCAATACCGCCAAAGCTTTTTGTTATCACCCGTTTTGTCAGATCTAAATCATTATTACTCTCTCTTAAATGCACAACTCTCTACATATACATGGTAAAAACAAGCAAAGGAACACATTGTTACTTCGGTATTTTGTTATTTCTACCTTTTACAAATTCTATCATTTTCTATGGCCATCACCATAACATCATTAAAAGATATGACGTGTCAGTATCCCAAATGAAAGTGGACATTTTCAGCTAGATTCATGTCGTCCTGATTAGACTACCGACTTTGACATTTTCCCGGATTGAATCACTCACAGTGTGACGGGTGCTGTTAACAGAGCAGGATATGCTTACCCTTCCGGAGCACCTGATGTCACTCTCAGTTTCACTGGAGTTCACACTGTGAGTGCCTTTGTTTGAATGTTGTGATTTCTGTTTCTGTGATTTGTATCTGTCTAACGTCATTGTTTTTTGTGTCTAACGTCATTATTTTCTGTGTTCTCGTTTTGGCCGTGTCTTTGGACTTCCATTTTTGTAAATTTCACTCCTTTGTTCCTTCGGTATTCTACTGCCGTTGTTTTTTTTATCACTATATACATTTACCATGATTTCTTTATTTTTGTCACAGTCTGCCATTCATTAAAGCTTCGATCGAAATGAAATCCCAGTCTACTTCTATTATTAATCCTATGGGAGTAGTTGCTGTGTCTCTGAATAGAGCAAATACCATAATACACATTAAACAATTTACTTTAAATGACATTTGCAATTCACTTTAAGTTTCATTGCTCTATTAGGCGTGATTGTCTCTCTTGGCATATTCACTCCTATAAAGTTGTATTCTCGACGAACAGCTTAGGTAAGAAGAGTTCTCGTATAATTGGTTTAGTCCGGTTGGATAATGTTTAGCCCCGTCGAGAAAAATGTAAACAAATGTCTTATTTTAAGTAAAATTGGATAAAGTTTTGTCCCGGTTCATGATAATGTTCGGCTACGGTATATAATATTTCAAAATTTACCTTTACATAACCATTATTCAGCTAAATAGGGATGATATTGAGTACTGAAAATTAATCGACTCAAGTCATTAGAAAACTCATGCGAAACGTAATCAGGCCTTGTATACTAAAGATGTATGACACAAACCTTATATGTTCATTTGCATCCGAACAAAACTTCAACCACACCAACTGTTTTGTGTTTTAAAGGTCTCACGTAACAGCACCGTTTCTGGATATTCAAGCAAACATCGGTATTAAATAATACAAGCAAGGCATTTTTAATCGTCTTATTATAAATTATGTCACAAAAATCATGATTATAGTCATAGTCGCCGATTTTCATGGACATTATGCCCAGTGTCCTTTAGATATCATTTATTAGTGTTTTGACTCCTCTTCTTAGTTTGTTAGTCCTCTATATAACATTTCTGTAACTTAATAATACTTAAAAAGCGACAATTAGCTGGTTTTACAGGATAGTTCAACGATGAAAATGAGAATGAAAACAAAGTTACACAGAAAATAAATTAACAGTAACTTCGTTATTTTGTTATTCATTGCCACTGAGCCGATGCCTCTGCTGGTGGACTGTAAGTCCCAGAGAGTATTCATCAACCCAGTAGTCAATACTTCTTTTATTTGTATGTTTATTATACTATAGGGAAACGGGAGAGTTTGGAGAGGTTTGGGTATCCATAAAACTTTTTTTTGGGGGGGTTTAATGCTGCTGATGAGGAATACATTTCTGAAATAGCCATACAGCTCATTAAAATTATTGCAGTTGGAGTTAACATATGTGTTATGGTCTAATGTTCATTTACTCCATATCCTTTCGCAAAATATTTAATACAGGAGTTTGTCTTTTATTGCAGTGTGGAGTTGGTAAAACAATTCCCCGTGGTAGAGATGTATGCTCTTTATTTTTCTTAGATATTGTGTACTTGTACATGAGATAATATCTCATTTGTACACTTTGTTCAATTACAATTATGTAAATTTATGTAAATTCTAAACCGGAAGGATTAACTCCCAAAATCGTAATTTGTCCTTAGCACTGATTATTCGGATTTCGTTTGGTTTTATGCATTTTAACATTTTTTGAATAACTAAATACCGAATTTACTGTGAATTTATTTTGTCTCTTCAGTGCAGATAAAATCTAAACGTTTGGAAGACCATAATATCAAAGATGTTTAAAAACTGATAGAGAACAAATAACCAGTATGATCTAAATGTAAAGCCAAAAATTAGCTAAGGACAGAGCTTTGCATGAGGGAGATACCCCTTAGTTTCAATAAAATTTGCAAAAATTTAGATATTGTAAGGTTCCAAAAATAATCGGCTTTCGGGTCAGCACCGAAGTACTGACTTCTGGGCTGGTGAATACCCTCGCGAACTAACAGTCCAACAGCAGTGGCATCGACCCAGTGGTAACAAATAACTAAATACTGAAGTTACTGTGAATTTATTTTCTGCATATGCGCATTTCGACAACTTATGTCTCTTATGTGCAGATAAAATCTAAACGTTTGGAAGACCATAATATCAAAGATGTTTAAAAACTGATAGAGAACAAATAACCAATATGATCTAAATGTAAAGCCAAAAATCAGCTAAGGACAGAGCTTTGCATGAGGGAGATACCCCTTAGTTTCAACAAAATTAGCAAAGTACTGACTTCTGGGCTGGTGAATACCCTTGGGGACTAACAGTCCACCAGCAGTTTAAGAACTGATAGAGAACAAATTGAAATTATGGATTTCCTTTGATGGGGTTCTAGGGCTGCTGATGAGGAAAAAATTCCGAAATGGCCATACAGCACATTAAAATTATTGCAGTTAGAGTTAACATATGTTAACCCTACCGCTAGCTCTTGCTAGTGTCGGTTATCCCGGCTATCCCAAGTTCCTATCGTCGTCCATATTTGTCTTTTGTTATTTTATTGTTTTTCTTTTTGCGGTTCCCTGGTCGATTATGCCATGTAATTGTGGTTTTGGGCCATTGTAAATGTTTCCTGTTATCTTTTCCCCATTAATTTGATGCTGACCCGAACACCGACTTATTAAAACTGTGAATATATAAATTCTACAAAATTATAGCTGTGTCCTTAGCTGAATTTTTGACTTTCCTACTTAGATCCTTTTGTTATTTGTTCTCTATCAGCTTTAACACGTTTTTGGTTAATGGACTTCCAAATGTTTTGTGAAGAGATATTAGTTGTCGAAAAGTGCATATGCGTATTTATATTAGGTATTTTCTTACGTATCACATTAAAAAAAAAAACTGTTGCTCGAAACGTCCTTGTGGTCGATTTATAAATGTAAAAATAGTAATGGTGGATTAAATGATACCCCGCCACGTTTCACAAAATTTCGAAGTATCAAGGGGCATAACTCCAGAACCCTTTGGACCTCTTAACCCATATTCGAACTCGACCTGAGTTTTGCGATGAACACGCTACATACCAAGTTTGAATTGCCGTGATGTCGGATTTATGATTTTAGAATTTCCCCTTTCCTTTTCTTGCTTCGGTATTCGTTTTCCGACTGTATGTAATTCCGTTGAAAAGTTATCAGTCGGAAACCTTCGGGGGACGGACGGACAGACGGACTGACGGACGGACGGACACACGACTGAGGGTATCACATAATACCACGCCACTACGTGTGGCGGGGTATAAAAATGTGGAGTTCCCAATTTTTTTTTCACTAGTTTCGTACCTGATATCATGTCTTTTGCAATGTTGATCTTTATTTTCCAGCTTTATTAAATGTCATACTCTTGTTGAGGTGATTCAACGACACCTACAGCTGTACTACAAACACCCTTCCTGGTGACGACATGAGTATATGAGCACGCTTCAACTTCTCCAAAGAAACGTCACTTCTGCACTTCAAGGACATGATTTGACGCACATGCCATATGCAGACAATAAATTTACAGTTACTTATTTTCGTTGTATTTATTTAGATATTCATTCATAAAAGTGTGATTTGTTGATTTTAAAAAGTGCAAGTGAAATTTTTGTTTCTTTTTTTCCAAATATTCGTTGATGTGATTTGTAGTAAGCTAAATTGTTTTTTTTTTTAATTTATAGCACCTACATCTAGAAATTAGCACCATGATAGTTATTATCGATCTTGTTCTATATTAATACTAAGATAGAACACCAGTATCAGCATTTTGTGGAATGGATATGCAACACGGATCGGTATAAAATACATTAAAAATGATGTCAAATTGCTTTTCGTGATGTACGTATATACTTTGTTTTAGGATAACTTGACAATATGATACAATTAATTGTCTGAATATTTCAAATCTGTTATTCATAATGTACCATTAGCTACTAATTTATCTGCTAAGGTAAGATAACGAATAAAAAATACTGAAGTTGTAAAATCATTATGAATAAACATTAAGAGAATTTACCACTACCCGAAAAATGTAACAAGATGTATTTGTGAAACACTACATATGCCCCCAATTTTACCCCTTTTGGAGCCCTATGACCTTGACCTTTGACCTAATATTTTTTGCATATTTATGTTCCTCTTGACTAGACCTATACACTTGCCAAGTATCAAAAGTCTACCTTATATAGTTCAAAAGTTATAGCCAAGGTTAAAGTTTCGGACGCACAGACAAACAGACAAACAGACAGACAGACATCACAAAAACAATATGCCCCTCCCCCGATCCTCGATCTGGGGGCATAAAAAGGCTGAGGAAGAACAAATAACCATTGGCATCATAAAGGAAACTTTAATATTACTTAAAAAGCGACAATTAGCTGGTTTTACAGGATAGTGCTTCGATGAAAATGAGGATAAAAAGGTTTAAAATGAAAACAGAAAATAAATTCATAGTAACTTCGGTATTTTGATATATTTATTGCCACTCTACCGATGCCTCTGTTGGTGGACTGTGAGTCCCCCCTAGGGTATTCATCAACCCAGTAGTCAGTACTTCTTTTGTTTGTATGTTTATTATACTAAAGGGAAACGGGATAGACAAGGGAGAGGTTTGGGTACCAATAAACCGGTTAAACCCTACCGCTAGCCCTTGCTAGTGCCGGTACCAAGTCCGGCAATCCCGAGTTCCAATCGTTGTCCTTGTTTGTCTTTTGTCATTTAATTGTTTGTCTTTTGTGGTTCCCTGGTCGATTGTGCCATGTAATTGTGGTTTTTGCCATTGTAAGTGTTTCCTGTTATCTTTTCTTCATTAATTCGATGCTGCCCGAAAACCGACTTAATGAAAACTTTGTATATCTACATTTTACAAAATTATAGCTGTGTCCTTAGCTGAATTTTTTGCTTTTCTATTTAGATCCGTTTGTTATTTGTTCTCTATCAGCTTTGACACGTTTTTGGTTAATGGACTTCCAAAATGTTGTGAAGAGATATAAGTTGTCGAAATATGCATATGCAGAAAATTAATTAATAGTAACTTTGGTATTTTCTTACGTATCACATTAAAAAATTCTGTTGAACGAAGCGTTCTTGTGTCGATTTATAAATGTAAAAATGTGGAGTTCCTGATTTTTTACACTAGTTCCATACCTGATATCATGTCGTTTGCAATGTTGATCTTTATTTTCCAGCTTTATTAAATGTCATACTCTTGTTGGGACGATTCAACGATACCTACAGCTGTATTACAAACACCCTACCTGGTGACGACATGAGTATATGAGCACGCTTCAAGTTCTCCAAAGAAACGTCACTTCTGCACTTCAAGGACATGATTTGACGCACATGCCATATGCAGACAATAAATTTACAGTCACTTATTGTCGTTGTATTTAGTATTCATTTACAAAAATTTGATTTGTTGATTTTCAAAAGTGCAAGTGAAATTTTTGTTTCTTTTTTCCCAAATATTCGTTGATGTGATTTGTAGTAAGTTATAGTGTTATTTAAATAGTAGCACCTACATCTAGAAATTGACACAATGATAAGTTATTATAGATCTTATTCGGTATAAATACTTAGATATAGAACACCAGTATCAGCATTTTGTAGAATAGATATGCAACACGGATCGGGATAATACACATATAATAATGTAAATTTGTTTTTCCGTGATATTTTACAAAAGGATATGGAGTAATGGAGTAAGAACACGAGACCACAACACATATGTTAACCCCAACTACAATTAATTTCAAAGAGCTGTATGAAATTAATTCCTCATCAGCAGCACTAGAACCCAAACATAGGAAATCCACAATTTCAAAAATGTTTATAATGCAAAACACCAAACGAAATCCGAATAATCAGTAATATTCAATATATAGCTAAGGACAAAACTACGATGAAGGGAGTTAAACCTTAGAATTTAGAATTACGTATATACTTTGTTTTAGGATAACTTTATTGAGACAATATGAATTTTTCTATTCATAATCTTCCATTAGCTACTGATTAATCAGACGAGGTAAGCTATCGGATAAAATATACTGAGGTTGTAAAATCATAATGAATAAACATTTGGAGAACCACTACATGAATGATGTAAAAAGGCTGAGCAAGAACAAATAACCATTTATAAAGGATAGCTAAAAGCCACTGTTGGTTTAATGTTAGTCCCCAAGGATATTCACCAACCAAGTAGCCAATGCTTCGTTGGTGGCCCGAAAACCGATTTAATCCGAAAACTTGAATTATCTAAATTAAAAAAAAAATTGTCAAAACTAAGGAGTATCCACTTCTGGATAGCTCTGTTCCTAGCTTATTTGGCTTTTCTAATTGGATCCTATTGGTAATTTGTTCTCGGTCAGCTTTTTATGGATTTATTTAGGTATATTTATTTCCAAATGTAGATTTAATTTGCACTGAAGAATCATAAGTTGTCAAAATGTGCATATGCAAAAAACTAAATTCACAGTAACTTCGGTATTTTGTTATCTAAATGAAATAAGTTTTGCTTCAAGCCATGGCAGTCACAAAAGGCAAGGAAAAAAAATTAAATTCTTCGAAAGGCTCCTTCCTCTATTATATATCGATTTATATTTAATCGCTACTTTTGCTAACTTTTCCTTTATTATTATTATTTTGTTTTTAAATTTAAGGTATATAGACACATTTCAATCGCGCATTAGAAAAAATAAAAAGTCGGATACGGGAATGTTTGATTTTCGGGCCGGAACGGAAATTTGACGGCTTTCTCTTTGTGACGTCACAATTAAATGACAAATTTGAAACGTCATATTTCGTTTACTTTGCCGCGAATTAATTCCCTTTTCACGTATATAATGTTTAATCTGGAAATTTTGAAAAAAATCTTCGTTAAAAGCATGGGGCCATATAGATTTTCATTGTAACCAATAAATTAAATCATAAACGATCTGTTCATAAAAATGCATCAAATTCTCATGGATTAAAAAAAGTTCATTTCTGTTACGCTAAAAATGTCTTTCCATATTTTCCCCGTGCATTCTTTGTAAATTTAGGTGAAAAAGTGGCTTAATATTAGCAAAATTTAATCTCATTTCAAGAAAAGGCAGGCAGGGTGACCAATTTTTTTTATTACAGATGTTGGTAATTAGGGTTGGTTGTTCAGTTGTGTTGACTCCCAACAAAATCTTATAGATATGAATATTACTATCTACCTCAACAATTCACTCTGTGTAAATAATAGTTTTGCATTTGTTTATTATATTTTGGTTGCTACCTTAAAACTATTGATGACGCAATAAGTAACTAAGGTTTACGACACTGCAAGGTTTTTACTCTTTCGGTCTACATTTCGTATAGAAATCGGTGATGTGAGGACCTTGAACACTGTTACAAAGGTTTTAGTAAAGGTATTAGAATTGCGTAAAAACTTTATTGTACTATTTGTTCCACATTGTTGGGCAGGGTTTTAGTTTCTATAAAAAGTGTACCTGCCTCTGGTGAAAGATGGTTGTACCAAGCGAGATAATTCTAAAAAGCAAAAGGATTTATTGATATTAGAAAGAGAAGTAAGGAGACTAAAGATAACTGTTCACAGCAGCTTAGTTTAACTGATTGCTTTTTCAGCCCTACTTTGTCTCTACATTCATAATCTTGCCTTCCTTGAGTATGGATTACTTAATTGTTTGGTTTTTCTGGACCTAAAATCTTTGCTTTTATATGAATTAACCTCCTATTGCCATAATACATGAAGTTCAACACAGTATAACTTTCAGTGATAATTCACCAATAGAAAAAATGAAAGGATATCGAGTGAATATACATGTGACAAAAACGTACACGATAATAGAAAACTCCGGTTTATCACTGACAGGGTTTTTATTCCTGTCTACATCTTGATGTCGCCTGAGGGTCTTTGACCAGAGGTGAACAATATATTCCCCTTTCAAGCCTTTTCTTGGAATCTAACTTTGAACCTGTAAGTAGTCTTACCCTTCTCTCTGTGCTGATGAATTGCATTTAACCTACTACTATACTATTCCTTTCCAGGAGGGCATAAATGAATGTCAATTTAATCAGGGCATAGACAAAGCTACATGTATTTTTTTTATTTTGGGTCCATTTAAATTAATGAACATTTTGGGTTACTGTGTTCCTACAGTTCAAAACCCTGTTTACTTCGTTTTAAGTCATATTCTCTTCTGATCTGCTTCACTCTACATGCATGTGATAATAGTTAGATATAGTTACAATAACAGTGATTTTCATGGTTTCTTCATCACCCCATTGCCTACGATGATTTTTCTATGGTGAACTATTATCCATGAATGAGCTATTTACTGTTTCGCTAAGATAAAATAAATCAATTTTCCCTGAGTATTTTTTCACATAGCAGAATTCTGCTTTTATTTATCTCTCTGCGTGATGGCTGTGTTTCCAATGTTGCCATTGTCCATAGATTGTTCGTTCTTTTGACTGACGGTTCGGTTTTCCATTTGTTATCTGTTCCATAAAAGCAAATATTAATTGCTGCTCTACTTTTTCTACTAGCAGGTTTGAACTAAGCAAAACTCTCATTGCCTAACATTGTATTATCATGGTCCATTTCTCCATACTGTTATCAATTTTCATATGCATATATTTGTCAGTCCAACTGTATAAACTTAACCCATCTCAAAGGTGTGAAAGAATAAACTTATTAGAAAACTTGACTTTTACCCCCATGTTGTTTGAAAAAAAATCAACCCTAAGGAATTCTAACAACTTACCAATAACTGCGATATATTATTCGCTGGTTGCTGGACTGTTACATTGTAGTTCCCAATAGTAATCACCGGCCCTATAGTCCAGTACTTCTATTATATGCTGTTCAGAAGACCAATTGTATTTTAAACTTAAATTTTTAAACCCAATGAGCATTTCTTTAAAGCTGAAGTTTTGTTCTTTTCGTTGAAATGCTTTTCACTATCAGTTTTTACACAATCTGCTTTTAGTCTGTTAAAGTTTTTGAGATCTGTGTTGAAAAATAAATTAACAGTAAATCATTAATTGGTCATTTGTTACCAGTGGGTCGATGCCTCTGCTGGTGGACTATTAGTCCCCGAGAGGTGTTCACCAGACAAGTAGTCAGTAATTCGGTACTGACCTGACAGTCGATTTTACTTTGAACCTTGCAATTTCTAAATTTTTGCGAATTTTGTTGAAAATTAAGGAGTATCTCCCTCATCCAAAGCTCTGTCCTTAGCTAATTTTGGCTATCCATTTAGATCTTATTGGCTATTTGTTGTCAATCAGTTTTGAAACAACTTTAAGCTGATTTGTTACCAATGGGTCGATGCCTCTGCTGGTGGACTGTTAATCCCCGATGGTATTTACCAGCTTAGTACAAACTGTAGTCAGTACTTCGGTGCTGTTCCAACAGCCGATTTTATTTGGAAATTTGCAAAAATCTAAGTTGTTGTAAATTTTGTTGAAAAGTAAGGAGTATCTCCCTCATACAAAGCTCTGTTTTTGGCTGATTTTTCCCTTCAATTTGGATCATATTGGATATTTGTTGTCTATCAGATTTGAAACATCTTCAAGTTGATGGTCTTCCAAATGTTTAGATGTTATCTGCACTGAAGAGACATAAGTTGTAATGGTCAAATGTAGAAAATAAATGAACAGTAACCTTGGTAATTAGTTATTTATTAAAAATAATGTATATGTATCACCAGATACAAAATTGTCAAGGTATTTACGGTCATTGAACGCTTGAAGAGGAAAAATATATACGATTTCAGTTTATATGCAAAAGAATATATTTTTATGTTTCAATCAAAATGTCTTAAACCAGGACAAAGCATAATATGGAGATAATTATATTGTATTTGATATCTTTGAAGTTGGATATACATCAGAGGTTAGTGAACCATTACATAAAAAGGGCGAGAAATACTGGGTTAGTTTTGTCAGCATAAAATGAAATGGATAGGGATGCTATTTTTATCTTGTACAATACCTTATAAACAAATGACAAAATACCGAAGTAACTTTGAATTTAGTTTCTGCATGTAGCCCTTTCGACATCTTATGTTTCTTCAGTGCAGATCAAATGAAATCATTTGGAAATCAATAAACAAATAAATATTTAAAAGCTGATAGAGAGCAAATTACCTTTGTGAAGTAAAATCACCGAGTCCTATCTCAGCAATGACAAACTCAATGGCAACTAGGAGTATTGTTTCCTAATGACAAGCATGTGTTGCACAATTGAGTAATTGAGTAGTGTTGGTTTAATACTACACTTTTCATTTTTATACTGTATTTGAAATATTAGTAAGTTGTTTAAATAATATTTTAAGTGTTATTGTGATTCTGACCTGTGATTGTACATTTCGGTCATTGTTAATTTTCCGTTTTTTTTTTTAATTATTTAGGTGCTTACACCCCTGTTTTTAATAAGCGGTGGGTCTCATCAGTGGTCAGCCGCTTTTGTTCTTGTAAATTTACTTTATTTAATCCAGAATACTTTATGTTGGACCATACAACCATTTATTGCACCAATTTACCATTTTCATATGTCCAATATTAATGTGCAGCAGAAGCTAACTATTGGTCTTCCTATAATTGGAAATTGGTTTCGTAATTCCTCATTTACTTCCATTTGCTGTAAACTATCAGCTGGTATTTTGTGAAATTTTGGAAGCATGAAAAACATATCTATTTTACGAAAGGATATGGAGTAAATGAACATGAGACCATAACACATATGAAAACTGCAACTGCAACCATTTTAATGAGCTGTATGGCCATTTCGGAAATTTATTCTTCATCAGCAGCACTAGAACCCAAACAAATGAAATCCATACTTTCAAAAAATGTTTAAAATGCATATAACCAAACGAAATCCGAATAATCAATAATCTAGTCAATTTAGATGTAAGTATTTGTACATGTAGGTTTCTGGGTCTAAATAGAAAAGTCAAAACCTGCTAAGGACAGAATTATGCAAAAGGGAATTTCTCCCTAGTTTTAAACAAAATATTCTTATATTTAGATATTGCAAGTTCGAAAATGACGGACATATTTTAATACAAACTATAAATTTTATGAAACTTGGGGTTTACAGATTAAATCTTCTCAAATATACAAATCGATAAAAGGGATTTCTTTCAATATCTGTACCATCTGTTGTAATCAAAATTAGAAGAAGCCTTCCAAAATAATGTCTAAGATAAATACTGGAGACAAATTGTTGAATACGATGAGGAAAAGTTTTTACCACCAGACAGTGAACTAATTTTGCGAAAACAAATCCTTGCGACAAGCGTGATGATTTTGACTTTAATAGTGAACTTCCCGGCTCGTACAAAAACATTTTACCTGTGTTAAAAAGTTCTATGGTTTGACCTTTAACGCTATCTGGGCATACAGAAGCTATAGGTAGTCCTCATATAAGCGGGAGGTTGTTGCTTCATTAAATCTCGTTTAACCCACCATTTTAATTATAAAATGCCCGTTCCAAGTCGGGAATATGACGGTTTGCCAAAATGTTCTGTGTTGGATTGCGTTTCCCTGATTCTGTCGTATGTAATACGGATTTTCCTTACTGGTCCTTTGATCTTTTCGGACTTTTGTTGCCACTTTTATTTTTTAACAGAAACGACGGCAGTATAATATCGAATGAACAAGGGAGTGGCATTTACAAAGACATGGCCAAAACGAGAACATAGGAAACAATGACGTAAGACAGCTACAAAGCACAGACATAAAAACACATAATTCAAAACCAAGGCACTCACAGTGTGAACTCCAGTGAAACTGAGAATGTCACCAGGTTCTCCGGAAGGGTAAGCATGTCCTGCTCTGTTAACAGCAACCGTCACAGGTCAGTGAGGAATATATGTTTTTGAAATTTCTGTCATGTAGCTGATTGTTTTAATGTGATTTTCTAATACTGAGACAAAACCATTTAAAATCCATGGTACATGTTACTTCTCTAACCCTCAGGGGTTGCGTCCGGTAGCTCTGTGACCGGAGCCCCTGAAAACCAATTCAGGTGCCGGGATAAATAACGAAGACAGAACTAAAATAAAACAAGACAACACAAAAAACTAAAGCACTGACAGCGTGAACTTCCATAAAAACCGAGAGCGACATCAGCTGGACTAGAACGGCAAGCATGTCAAGCTCTGTTAACAGCACCCGTCACACTGTAAGTGAGTCAATCTAAGAAAATGTCAAATTCGGTAGGCAAATCCAGGAAGACATGAATCTAACTGAAATGTCCGCTTTCATTTGGGACACTGCCACATCATGTCTTTCAATTACGTTATGGTGACAGCCATAGAATTTCTTGAGGGGTGAAATTAACATAGGTTGACCAAATCCCTGACTAAGCAGCTTCTGGGACAGTGTCTTGCTCTCTTAGAAAAACACTGTACAAACTACATGCTCGACAGTATCGAATCAACTGTGAAATTTACACTCCATAGGTTGGAGAGGTAGGTATATTGCTGCTACACAAATAAAACAAGACAACACAAAAAACTAAAGCACTGACAGCGTGAACTCCCATAAAAACCGAGAGCGACATCAGCTGGACTAGAACGGCAAGCATGTCAAGCTCTGTTAACAGCACCCGTCACACTGTAAGTGAGTCAATCTAAGAAAATGTCAAATTCGGTAGGCAAATCCAGGAAGACATGAATCTAACTGAAATGTCCGCTTTCATTTGGGACACTGCCACATCATGTCTTTCAATGATGTTATGGTGACAGCCATAGAATTTCTTGAGGGGTGAAATTAACATAGGTTGACCAAATCCCTGACTAAGCAGCTTCTGGGACAGTGTCTTGCTCTCTTAGAAAAACACTGTACAAACTACATGCTAGACAGTATCGAATCAACTGTGAAATTCACACTCCATAGGTTGGAGAGGTAGGTATATTGCTGCTACACAAAGAATAGTTCACAACTGGGAAGTTAAAATCATCACGCTTGTCATAAAGCTTAGATTCAAACGTCCATCTTTGTCAATATACAACAAAAGATCCAGGTATAAGTAGGTGTATCAGTTGTTTCTAATTTCAAGCTCATTGGGAGAGATCTAATGTAAATATTCCTTAAATTTTGGATTATTAAGAGAAAGTACTCTGTCTGTATAGCAGAAACTGAAATTAAAGGACTAGCTTAAATGTTTTCGTTTTCTTTGTGTGAGCCCTTGTAAGAACTTAGCCTCATACGAGTACAGAAAAATGTCAGCTAAAAGTGGCGCACAGTTAATTTCCATAGGAATCCCTATAAATACTGTCACATCTCCGGCTAATGGCGTCTACATTTCACAACTCATTCGCACCTGCAGTGTGTACAGCGATTTTGTCAAGAGAGCGAGTTTACTGACTAAAAAACTTATATTTCGAGGGTATGTTCAATCACTGTTGGAATTGTCACTACAATGGTCGTCATCATGATTTCACAGACCGTAACAATGCTTTTATTTCACAGATAAGAACATATATCTCTGTCTGGGTAGATCCAGAGTTAATTACCGGACTGACAAACACCGATTGTGACAAACCGGAATTTTCACTTGCAGTGTGGAGCAGGTGATGTATAAGGAATGAAAGGACGCCGGTGGATCCAGCCTTATGACAATATGGAGGGGTTTCATTAGGATTAAAGAAAAAAAGGTTTCCAGTCGATTTTGTATACTTTTGTCAATTTTTGCTTAGATCCTGCACGAAATTTTAAATAACTTTCCAGTAAAAGGAGTTCCAACCTCCGGAACCCCGTCTTGAACCCCAACGAAGGATATGGAGTAAAAAGCATATAAGACAAGTTCCCTAAATATACATTTTAGAATAAAGCAATGGAACTACGCTTTATCTTTACTTCAATAATGAGCTTTGCTCATATCACATAATTACTTGTAGTTTACAGAATGGAAATGTAATTTGAATATGATTTATGAAATGATAGTCACTGTGAAAAAGAATAACCGATTTCGTTGAAACATAATAGGGTCTGTAAATCTCGTCACATGACCAACGAGAATGAATGAGAAACATTGTTCCCGGGCACCATTACTTATGTAGTACTATGTTGGAATGATGGGGTTTTCGATTCACAGATCAAATTAACCATGGGATTCATTTTTAGTTTTGTCATCGTCAGTTATGTTTGTGGTACCAATTTGTTCTTGGCCATGTTTGAATACTTGATGATTACAAAAGGTTTTCAAAATTTAACTTGGTACTGTTTGAGGGTTAGAGAAGTAACACGTACCATGGTTTTTGATTGGTTTTGTTTCAGGGTTAGCAAATGGCATTAACCAATCAGCTACTTAACAGATCTCTCAAAACGATATATGCCTCACTGACCGTGTGACGGGTGCTGTTAATAGAGCAGGACATGCTTGCCCTTCTGGAGCACCTGATGTCACTCTCAGTTTCACTGGAGTTCACGCTGTTAGTGCCTTTGTTTTGAATTATTTGATTTCTGTTTCTGTGCTTTGTATCAGTCTAACGTCATTGTGTTTTGTGTCTTACGTCATTTTTTCTAGTTCTCGTTTTGGCCGTGTCTTTGGAGTTCGATTTTTGTAAATTTCACTCCTTTGTTCCTTCGGTATTCTACTGCCGTTGTTTCAATGAATATGAATATTTTTACATTAATGAATTATGTCTTTTATAAGGATAACTCAGGGAGAAATTAAATTTTTATTTTTTAACAGAAACAACGGCAGTAGAATACCGAAGGAACAAGGGACTGGCATTTACAAAAGTCCAAAGACATGCCCAAAACGAGAACAGAGGAAACAATGACGTAAGACAGCTACAAAGCACAGACATAAAAACACATAATTCAAAACCAAGGCACTCACAGTGTGAACTCCAGTGAATCTGAGAATGTCACCAGGTTCTCCGGCAGGGTAAGCATGTATCAGTCTTGTTAACAGCAACCGTCACAGGTCAGTGAGGAATATATGTTTTTGAAATTTCTGTCATGTAACTGATTGTTTTAATAAGATTTTCTAATCCTGAGAGAAAGCCATTTACAATCCATGGTACATGTTACTTCTCTAACCCTCAAACAGAACAAAGGTCAAATTTAGAAAAACTATTGTAATAACATAAGTTTTCAAACACGGACAATGACAGGTCAGTATCACAAACATAAATAACGAAGATAGATCGATCAGTAAGAGTTTAACGTCCAATGAGCAATATTTCAGCTATATCAGACCGAGAACAAGTAAATCAATTACAAAAAAAATAAGTAAATGAAGAAAGAAATAAAGGTGGAAGGGACAACCGGGACAAAGACTTTGATTGCCACTGGAAAATGGGAGAAATGGGTAGGAGCAGGAAACATAGCCTTCCAAACGACACCCTATGCATGTGCTCTCTAGTTATAGAGATATATAGAAGCGGTCTTTATACTGCATGGAGCGTGGCGTTTCTCCACACAGTTTGGGTACAATGGTTCGCCGTCAGGTTTTCCGTATTATGACCTGACTAACCCGCAAAGACAGTGTGCATTCTCCTATCCACTACCAGGGGACGCGCCCGGTAGCTCTGTGGACGGAGCCCCTGAAAACCGATTCAGGTGCCGGGATAAATAACGAAGACAGAACTAAAATAAAACACGACAACACAAAAAACTAAAGCACTGACAGCGTGAACTCCCATAAAAACCGAGAGCGACATCAGCTGGTCTAGAAGGCAAGCATGTCAAGCTCTGTTAACAGCACCCGTCACACTGTAAGTGAGTCAATCTAAGAAAATGTCAAATTTGGTAGTCAAATCCAGGAAGACGTGAATCTAACTGAAAATGTCCGCTTTCTTTTGGGACACTGCCAAATCATGTCTTTTATGGATGTTATGGTGACAGTCATAGAATTTCTTGAGGAGTGAAATTAACATAGGTTGACCAAATCCATGACTAAGCAGCTTCTGGAACAATGTCTTGATTTGTTAGAAAACACTGTACAAACTACATGCTCGACAGTATCGAATCAACTGCGAAATTTACACCCCATAGGCTGGAGAGGTAGGTATATTGCTGCTACACAAAGAAAAGTTCACAACTGGGAAGTTAAAATCATCACGCTTGTCATAAAGCTTAGATTCAAACGTCCATCTTTGTCAATATACAACAAAAGATCCAGGTATGAAGTTGAAGTAGGTGTATCAGTTGTTTCTAATTCCAAGCTCATTGGGAGAGATCTGATGTAAATATTCCTTAATTTTGAATTATTAAGAGAAAGTACTTCGTCTGTATAGCAGAAGCTGAAATTAAAGGACTGGCTTAAATGTTTTCGTTTTCTTTGTGTGAGCCCTTGTAAGAACTTAGCCTCATACGAGTACAGGAAAATGTCAGCTAAAAGTGGCGCACAGTTAGTTTCCATAGGAATCCCTATAAATACTGCCACATCTCCGGCTAATGGCGTCTACATTTCACAACTCATTCGCAATTGTAGTGCCTGTAGTGTGTACAGCAATTTTGTCAATAGAGCGAGTTTACTTATATTTCGAGGGTATGTTCAATCACTGTTGGAATTGTCACTACAATGGTCGTCATCATGATTTCACAGACCGTAACAATTCTTTTATTTCACAGATAAAAACAGATATTTCTGTCTGGGTAGATCCAGAGTTAATTACCGGACTGACAAACACCGATTGTGACAAACCGGAATTTTCAAATGCAGTGTGGAGCAGATGATGTATAAGGAATGAAAGGACGCCGGTGGATCCAGCCTTCGGAAAAATGGTGGGGTTTCAATAGGATTAAAGAAAAAAGGTTTCCAGTCGATTTTGTATACTTTTGTCAATTTTTTCTTAGATTCGAACTTTTATATAACCCCCGGAACCCCGTCTTGAACCCCTAATGAAGGATATGGAGTAAAAAGCATATGAGACAAGTTTCCTAAATATATAAATAGGGTCTGTAAATTTCGTCACATGACCAACGAGAATGAATGAGAAACATTGTTCCCGGGCACCATCCATTACTTATGTAAACTCAGTGCTCTGGTGGAATGATGGGGTTTTCGATTTACAGATCAAATTAGATGGATTCATTTTCAATGAACAAGCATATTTTTAAATTAATGAATTATGTCTTTTATAACGACAACTTAGGTAGAAATTGAATATACTCGGATTATCGGTTTTCGTGGCATTAAGCTCCTTTGTGACGTCATAATTTCCATTGAAAAATAATGTCCCACGACAACCCATGATCGGACGGTAAAATAGCGATTTTCTTTCAACACTCAGTCTCTAGCAACCAGACTCTTCCAGTTATGGTAGATATCCCAATTTAAATATTCTTTGTGACATTGAGAACAATGTCCCGGAAGTGAAATCGGTTGACGTATTAAATGTGCGTGTTGCGAGGTGACGTCATAAGTTTCCGGATAGTGAAAGTGAAAATAGAACGAGACTTGCAGATCCTATTGCATACGGCAATCTTTCGTAATATACATTAATTTGTACTGAACTTTTTTAGACAAACATTAACCAAGTATGGATGACCATATAATGTTTCAACAATACTTATAATCTTTGAACCTGTAGATCAAAATTATTTGCACGTAAGAGTTGTCCATTGCTGTTTTATAAGTCATTGTAAGAGCACTTTGCCAGATTAATCTATGTTTGTTGACCAGAAAAGACAAGCAAAGAATTCAACTCAAACCGGTGCTAGGGGCCGTCTTAAAATTATTATGAGGTATGAGCAATCCCCATTGTAAATGGCCTTATGGTGACTTCAAGGTGAAGAACAACAATAAAAGCAATGTTCCCTTGGCTTGTTTTACCATGCATTTGTAGAAACTTTGTCTCATGTGCATTTACTCCATATCTTTTCATTGTTTATTATACATGTAACCTAAAGATCGTTACTAAATTGTTAGAAACTTTGCTAAAAACACATGTTATGTTGCAGAAATCATAGTTTCATTTGATTGATAGTGTGACGTGATGATGTTTTTCAAGCATGGGTAACATATGAGGCAGATTTGTGATAACCTGAAACATTGCTCAAATTATAAGGAATTATAGCTAACATATTTTCACTAATTCTCTGTATGTTTCACGTCATCCCCAATTCACTCCTACCCTTACCTTATTGTTAATTATCTATAGTTAGAGGTCAAATCTAAATGAAAACCTTTAATAAATATTATCTTGTGCTGCGTTAAATGGTAATTAGGCATAAAACCAATTAAAGGATAATAGATCTTTCCGTTTATTTAGAAGAGAAACTTTCGAGCACGTGGCACGGATATCAGCAACACGGGGTTCCTTGTGGGAAAAATAACTATTTATATTTTGAATGATATGATGCATTTAACGAAATATTTATAGTTTTATGGATGACAATTTTCGAGTGGATTTTATGATTATCAATAAGGACTGCATGATACCCGTACCTTGATTTGGATATGAACGCATTACAGGTAAATTTAGATATCATATGTTATTCATATAAAAAGTGAACAAAATACATCGAAACAATATATTTTGAAAATGTGTTATTTTCAGATGAATTCCAGTTAAATTACTGATATTTTCTTGTGTTTCTGAGAGTCAACGAGACTTGAATTACACTTGTCCTTTGCCGTTACGAATTTGACTGTTTAATCACTAGATGACTAGGTGAAATTATACTGTGGAATAATGAAATACAATGTTAGAACATTTCAAAAATGTCAACTAACCTTTCCCTTAAACACCATTTTCTTCGACTGGATATCACAGTATAGGAACCTGTGCGCCTAAAATATCTGTCTTACGGTTCTATTTGTAGGCTGTAGGACGTTTTTCGTGGAAAATCCACTTCAACAGAGTATGCTAGATATGTTTTTCATGTTTTATTGTTAAAAAGGAAATATTTCGTGTACGAAAAGGGGTTTATTATTCATCTAATAGACTGTCAAATGTGTCTTTATCCGTAATTGTGTAAAAGTTATCGCGTTAAAGCTGATTTCTTGTAATTAATGC
>MJUU01046954.1:0-43477 GCA_002080025.1 Modiolus philippinarum | reverse complement strand
AGGAATGATGTACTAAAGGTCCTTAACGAAGATTACTCATTTTGTTCCGAACCGAAAGAAAACATGGCCGCCAGCAATGAACTTAGGTATAATATTGGACACTATTCGAAAGTCACATTTTCATCTTGTCTTCTTAAACCAATGAAGCAAGTTCAACCAAACTTTACAGGAATGACGTACTAAAGGTCCTTAACAAAGATTGCTCATTTCGTTACGATCCGATAAAAAACCATTAGAATATTGGACCCTATGAGAAACTACATTTTTACCTTCTCCTCTGAAATCACTGAAGCAAATTCAACTTAACAGGAATATTGCACTAAAGGTCCTTCACAAAGATTGCTAATTTTGTTCCAATCCGACAAAAAAAATGACTGCCAGCGCGTAACTTGGATTTAACATTGGACCCTATGGAAAAAAATCACATTTTCACAATCTCCTCCGAAACTGATGAAGCAAATTCAACCAACTTTACTAAAGCTCCTTTATAAAGTTTGCTCATTTTGTTACAATCCGATAGAAAACATAGCCGCCAGCACGGAACATAGTTTAAAATTGGACCCTTTGGGAAAATCAAATTTTCATCTTCTTTTCTGAAACCACTGAAGCTAATTCAACCAAATTTTCTAGGAATAATGTACGCAAATTGCTCATTTCACTTCGACAAAAACATTGCCTCCAGTGCAGAACATTGTTTTAAATTGGAACCCATATGAGAAAACCATGGTTTTCATCTTCCTCCCTGAAACTATTCAAGCAAATTTAACTATTGTATTACAGGTCCTTTGCAAATGCCCATTTTAATAAATCAGACAAAAAACGGGTGTTATAAATGGAGAACATAGCTTACCATTTGACCCCATTTATAAAAAAACATCATTTTTTGTCAAGTATGGCATAGGAGCATTTTGTCAGGTGAGCGATACAGGTTCAGTCTCTGAGCCTCTATTTTTAGGTTAGCAGAAAAAATGCACTGAAAATTAATGCATTAAAATGAACAAACGTATCGGCGAATCAAATGTTTGCCCAAATGTTTGAATCCCCTCTTACAAGAAAATTTAAATTTAGCACAGTATTTAGAGTTAAATGGCACCACGAGGTTACTGTGAATTTAGGTTCTGCATATGCGCTTTTCGACAACTTATGTCTCATCAGTGCAGATCAGAATCAAGCTTTTTCCAGGCTGCACCTGACAGCTGGAAACCGATTAATTTAGTCAAAGACAGGGCGTCGAAAATTTTGGTCTCTTAGACTGTGTTTGATCAATGCATGCATCACAGAAATTCAAATAAAACAAAAATGATTGAATATCACTTTATAGAACAAAGGTTGTAAGATTAAAATTTTGGTAGGGTAGAATAATCCTTAAAGCAAATATTGCTGTAGTAGTAACTGTGTACAACAGGTTGGAAATTACAATTTTGGTAGGGCCTGTCCTTCCAAAATTTTAATTTCCAACCTGTTAGAATAATCCTTAACGCAAATATTGCTGCAGTAGTGAATGTGTACTAATGTTGATTTTATATCTTATTGCTAGGTATGGAGCATTGGGTCCTATCAACAATTTAGAAGGGATACATATATATTATTCTGCCGCAATGGCAGCAACAAGGACACGTGGAGATTATGAGAATTATATAGTTCGACTGAATAATATACCAAAGCAGGTTAGTACACATGTACCTAATTATTTAGTGTCACTTGAAACTTTTTAATGAATTCAACTTTTGTCAAATAAACCGGAGTGCCGACACAATGTTATTATGTGCTACATTGGAATTATATGTTGTATGGTAAAAATTTCAACGGAACCAGTGGCATGAACATTTTTTTAAAGAAACCAGCGAAATGCAAATTCTTCATAATAAACTATAATCGCGAATAAAAGGTATCCTGAATAAAGGTTTTGCCGAGACAAAAAAAAAATGTTGTATACGTTATAAATCCCGATTAATTTCAAAAGCAATTAGGTGTACTCTACCGGTACACCTGATCTTAACCATGGTTTTTATTCGGTCCGTGTTGTTCATCTGTATGTGTGTCTTCATTTTTTAGGGCTCCGCCATGAAATGGAGGCGCCCTATAGTAATCAGTCTGTCCGTCCGTCTGTCCGGCAGCATTTTCTATGTCGTACCATAACTCAAGATTGCCTTCACCGATTTTCTGATTTTTTTACTCAAATTTGAACTTGACCAAAGGAAGCACCCTTTCGTTTTTGAGTAAAATCGGAAAATGATTTTTGAGAAAAAACTTTGTTTTATATCAAAAAGTGCATATTTTGAGAATTAGCTCTATGTCGTATGATAACTCAAGATTGCCTTCAGGGATTTTAATGATTTTGATTCTCAAGGTTGGACTTGATCAAAGGAAGCTCCGTTTTGATTTTGAGGAAAGTCAGAAAATGAGTTTTGGGAAAAAAACTTCGTTTTTATATGAAAAAGTGCGAATTTTGAGAATTAGCTCTATGTCGTACCATAACTCAAGATTGCCATCAGGTATTTTAATGATTTTGATACTCAAGGTTGGACTTGACCAAAGGAAACTCCCTTTTGATTTTGAGGAAAATCAGAAAATGATTTGTGGGAAAAAAACTTCGTTTTTATATGAAAAAGTGCATATTTTGAGAATTAACTTTATGTCGTACCATAACTCAAGATTGCCTTCATAGATTTTAATTATTTTGATACTCAAGATTGGACTTGACCAAAGAAAGCTCCCTTTCGTTTTTGAGGATAATCGGAAAATGAATTTTGGGAAAAACTTCCTTTTTATATGAAAAATTGCATATTTTGATAATTAGGTCTTTGCCGTACCGTAACTCAAGATTGCCTTCGGGGATTTTAATGATTTTTATACTCAAAGCTGGACTTGACCAAAGGAAGCTCCCTTTTGTTTTTGAGGAAAGTCAGAAAATGACTTTTGGGAAAAAAGTTCGTTTTTATATGAAAAAGTGCGAATTTTGAGAATTAGCTCTATGTCGTACCACAACTCAAGATTGCCTTTAGGGATTTTAATGATTTTGATACTCAAACTTGAACTGGATCAAAGGAAGCTCCCTTTTGTTTTTGAGGAAAATCGGAAAACAATTTTTCGGAAAAAATTTGTTTTTATATGAAAAAGTGCATATTTTGAAAATAAGCTATGTGTTGTATTATAACTTGAAATGACTTCACAGATTTTTATAAGTTTTAGGCACATTGTTGGACTTGATCAAAAGAAGGTCCCAAAGATTTTTAGGAGAATCATAAAACATTTTGGGGGAAAAAACTTAGTTTTTATATGAAAAAATTCACATTTTGAGAATAAGCTCTGTTGTATGATAACTTGAAATGACATTCATATATTATTTTCAATGTTTTGATTTGATCTGAACAGATGAGACATAAGCTGTCAAAGCAGCCATATGTAGAAACTAAATTTACAATAACTTAAGATTTTGTTATTTATGTTTTTCCCAAAAAATTGTTTTATGATTTCCATGAAATCCCGCAAACAGGTTTTTGAGACACACAAGGAGGCGGGGCCCTTTCTGACTTCGTAAGTATTCTAGTTTATTTTTTTTTTGTTTTGTTTTTTATTTTTTATTTTTGTCCCGTACTTAAGTGGTGTCCTTGTTACTTAGTGTTTCTTACGTTGGCTTTGTCCATGGATTCTTCGTTCTTTTGACTGACGGTTCGGTTCTCACTTACTTTAAAGGTAAAAGATTGCTACGACGAAAAAGAGGTGTGCAGTGTGCTCGATTTTCTTATTAATGATATATTTGTTATATTTGGAGATATTATTTATGAATTTCTTCAGGAACTCGTAAAGGCTCACACTATAAAAGATGCTAGATCCTTCAATATCTCTTATACATTGGTGATGTATTTTCTATCATACATTTTACGAAACGATATGGAGTAAATGCACATGAGACCATAAAATATATGTTAACTCCAACTGCAATAATTCTAATTAACTGTATAGCCATTTCGGATATAAATTCCTCAGCAGCACTAGACATAGGAAATCCATAATTTCAAAAAGTGTTTAACATGAATAAAACGAAACGAAATCCGAATTATCAGTAATATCAAATATAGCTAGGGACAAAACTACGATGGATGGAGTTAAACCTTGGGTTTTAGAATTTACATAAGTTTAGATAATAGTTATTGAACAAAGTGTACACATGAGATATAATCTCATGTACAAGTACACCATATCTAAGAAAAATAAAGAGCATACATCTCAAACTTGGGGAATTGTTTTACCAACTCCACATTGCATTAATAGATACACTCCTGTATTAAATATTTTACGAAAGGGTATGGAGTAAATGAACATGAGACCATAACACATATGCTGACTTCAACTGCAATAATTTTAATGAGCTGTATGGCCATTTCGGAAATTAATTCCTATACGCATCTTTTGCTAAATTGTTTCCATTAGTATAAAATCCAGAACTAGAAATAAAGGATACAACAGAAGCTATATAGCTACTTGATCTAAATCTTTTTTTGACTTACTTGTCGAGATTGATAAAATTTACGACAAAAAGGACGACTTTTATTTCAAAATTATCATTTTCCCCAACATTCTGAGTTATTTACGCCAGAGACAGACTTTCTCATTCGGCAAAGTTATCTCCGTGACCGCCTAACTATTTAAGGTTATGAAAAATTCCGTCTCATACGACCACTAAAAATGTTCTTTCTCATTTATTAGTCCCTTGTTGTTCAGTCTGAACTGTGACAAAAGATCTATTTTGTACTGGGATAATCATTTTTACATTATTTCAATAGCAATTCCTTGTTGATTGGCTAACTGACATTACCGCAATAGAAAGAGAGGGTTTTCCCTCTATAAAACTGGATTTATATCATCTACGATATTTAAATGGCAATTTCTTATTGTGTTGCTACCGGACACTACCGTAATGGAAGGGGAGGCTGGCTGTACCAGGGCCATAGCGGTAAAGAATTTTTCTGGTCGTTTTGCACCTTCTTTGTCGTTTTGCCATTTGGATTTCGGATTTCGGCAATCCTGTTCTGTAATTTTATTATTAATCCCTGTATGGTTTAGGAAGTTTCGTATCCGAAATGAAGACATAAGGCTGCCTTTCAATATGAATCTTGACAACCTATACAAAACAAAGAACAATATTTATTTACGTAAATGTTCATGAGAAATTTCTACAAAATCTGTTAATCTGAGCGGACATCGCGTCGTCTCTTTGTTGAATACATTCGTCTGCATACATATTCTCTATATTCTCTTTAAAGGTTAAGTATTTCATATAAGATGGTAAAGTTTATAAAAACATCGCCAAGACGTTTGTATGTATTGTAGATGGACGAGATCATTGCCAGTTTTCGGGAAGCAATTCGGCTGAACAGAACTTATAATTTGGTTTCCATTGTAAGTACTTTAACGTTTGTTGATACCAATAAACTATAAAAAATTATATTTTATTTCCTGAAACCAATAATTTACTCTTGCACTTCATAGACACACAAACTACACTGAATCCTTTCTTAAACCATTGTTACATCATATAATATAATTGGTCTGCAAGCCACAAAAAAAATCTATAAACACATTGACAAACACAAAAAAAAACAATAAGAAAATTTATAAATAGAAAATCAAATATTCAAACATTGAAATAAAGATACAACTCAAATACAGTAAACGGGGCAAAGATGAGAGAAAGAAACTTGGACGAAGAACACCACAAACATAAAGAGTATGCATTGTGGTCATCTAAAACTCTTGATGTATCATCTAAGAATGATCTGTCACTCAGGTATATTAAGATATATCATTAATTTGATATCTTTTGAGAAATTTGATTGGTGTAGAACTGATCACATGTACCACTGTATTTTTAGAGATTGACTAGACAACAGTATATCAAAAAGTTATAACGCATGTTACTACAACTAGTAATGCATATGGCAAGTTTCTATGAATGTTGCTTCATTAATTTGGATGTATTTTCTTAAGAATCAATAACATGTATATATTATACACACTGTAATTATATTATAGTGTTTCATCTTTTGAATATTCATTTTTTTTTAAATATTTTAATTATATCTTGCATCTAATTATTTAGAAAAGGATAAAAATGGCCCTTTCAGTGTTTCTGTAAATTAATAATATAACAATTGTAGTCTGTGAATGAGGTCGATACGATGTCATATCGACCTGGAAAAGCATATCGACCTCGAATTTCATCCTCGATCGATATGCTTTCCCTTGGTCGATAAAACATCTTATCGACCTCATACACAGACTATAATTGTAATATATCAGTTTTGTAATTTAAAACAGGAATAATATCAACAGGGGTCGTCTACAAGTCTTCTCAAACAGATCTAAATATTGGCGAAGGCAACTCTAAGTTAAAAAAAAACTTGTTTCTTATATATTGGTTTTTTAGAACAATGAAATTTGTTTACGGAAAAAGAGGAAATCTCTCATCGGATACGAAAGGAAAGTTTCATATTAATGTAGAGAAGATAACATGAAACACTTACAGTACCCGAAAGGATTACAATCACATGCCACAATCTACCAAATATAACCTCCAACAATAAGGCGGTCTGACTTTCTGTTAGTCGGAAATTGGAACTTTATTATTCCTTAACAGTAAAAAAAGTTTATATGACGTAGTACTTCTTTGCTATCTCTTTATCGAAACATTTTTGTGTCGCCTGCCGTAAGCAGAGTCGACATATAGGGGTTACTGTCCGTCATCTTGCGTCGTCCGTCGTACTGCGTTTCCTGCGTCGTCCGACAGTTTTTATCTGTAAATCCTTCAAACCATAAGTCCGATTTAAATCAAACTTTTCGGATATGCTGTTTACCTGGTCTAGTTGTACACCTGACACTTTAAATTTTAATTTTACAGAATGTAGAGGTTTACCAAGCCAAAATAGCTAATTTGCTAATTCTATCTTTTAATCCACAAGTCCTCCAAAACATTTAGCCACTTTTCAACCACACTTGCAGGATAGAGGTTCACAGAACCGAACTAGCTCATTTGTAAATCTGGTTTGTTAATCCGCAATTCCATCACAACTATAAGTCAGATTCCAACCAAACTTGCAGTATATGTTGCTCAAATGATAGTGTTGTGCATCTGACTTCTGATATGTAAAGTTTGATTCTACTGATTTTATAGAGGTTCACAGAGCCAAAATAGTTCAAGTTGTATTCAATTTGTTTAGCTTGAACTCCTTCAAAGCTGTATGCCATATTTCAGCCAAACTTGTAGGATATGTTATTCACCTGATTTAATTGTGCACCTGATACTTGAAATTTCAATTTTAAAGATTTTAGACGATCACTGAGCCAAAATATCTAAAATGTGAACTTGGTTTGTTAATCTGCAAGACCTTCAAAATTATGATTCATATATGTTTCTTCTTCTGATCTAGACATGCTCCTGATATTTAAAATTTTTATTTACAGAATTAGAGGTTTACTTAGCTGAAAATGGCTGTTTTGTAGTGCAAGTATCGCAATAGTGTTCAATGGAACACCCATCAATTTTTCAAAAATTATATGTAATAAATTATAATAAAATATTAATGGAGTTTCTAATGATATTACCTATTCCAAAAGTGCTACAGTAGTATAAAATGAATTACAATCCGATATAAGTTTAGTTCATGCAATCTTGTGCATTTGTTTGTCATTTGTCTTTAGCTCACCTGGCCTAAAAGGCCAAGTGAGCTTTTGCCATCACTTTGCGTCCGTCGTCCGTCCGTCCGTCCGTCCGTCCGTCAACAATTTCAAAAATCTTCTCCTCTGAAACTGCTTGGCGAAATGTAACCAAACTTGGCCTGAATCATCACCAGGGTATGCAGTTTCAAAATTGTGTTCTATTAGTCCGAGGATCAAACAAAATGGCTGCTGTTACTAAAAATAGAACATAGGGGTAAATTGCTGTATTTTGCAAATAATTCGAAAACTGTTACAGAAATCAAAAATCTGACATGGTGTGAAAATGATCAGCATGGCAAGATCTTCCTGTCCTGCAATTTTGAAGAAAATCTGAAAACCCGTCTTGGAGTTATTGCCCTTTTTCCGTAAAATTTTCAAAATTTTAATTTATTTTATTTATTTTTTTTTTGAAAAACTATAACAGATAGAGGTCAACTTTATATTGCAAAAATGTTCAGCATATCAAGATCTACCCATCCTGAAATTTTGAAGAAAATCAAAAACCCCTTAGAGGAGTTATTGCCCTTTTTGCCGAATTTTTTAAAATTTTTGTATTTTTTGTCTTTTAGTTCCTAAACTATAGAAGATGAAGGTTAAGTCTAAAACGATAAAATGTTTGCAATGCTGTGGCGAATTCAGAACTGGTGTTGAAAATAGTTTGTTGACCTCCATTTTCAAAATGGCCGCCAAAAAAGGGCGGGAAAATTCAACATTGTCTTATTTCAATGAAATTTGGTTTCCAAATAGATATTGATGTTGCGACTTCAAAACCAGTGTTGAAAATTGTTCGGTGACCGCCATTTTCAAAATGGCCGCCAAAAAAGGCGGGAATATTCAACATTGTCCGATTTCAATGAAAGGAGTAGGGGCGATAAGGGCCTTATTTGGCCTGAAAAATAAATTTGGTTGAATTCACAGAATTTTCTCATTGAAATGTACTATGGGCATGGCTTTTCAGTAAACAGTAACATTTCTCAAATATTGATGTATGATTATTGAGTTTTAAGACAAACTGAAGATTTTGTCGAAAAATGACAAATTTGACCTATTTTGACTACTTTTTCTGTATAGAAAATATAGAGCACATGCAAGAACCACAAAAATATTTATATGAGAGGTTCAGTTGATTTGTACTAATAAGTTGGCAAATTATCTAATTGGTTTTTGGGTGTGCTCGATATTTCCGGTGAGGAAAACTGTTCGAAAATCTGCAAAATTCGGTATATTTCTATGAAAATGATCTAAAATAGCATTTTCATGTCGTCAGAACTGTAACTATTGTGACGTCATGGGTCCTAACTTTTGTATTTTTTCTGTAAATGGGATCTCAACTTTGGTACGAACATGAAAGAAAATCTTTAGGTGCAACTTCAAAATTCACCGGAATCTTGGGCCAAATTAACCCCTTATCGCACCTTGTCCTTTGGTTTCCAAATAGGTATTGATGTGGCAACTTCAAAACTGATGTTAAAAATTGTACGTTGACTGCCATTTTCGAAATGGCTGCCAAAAAAAGCGGGAAAATTCAACATTGTCTGATTTCAATGAAATTTGGTTTCCAAATAGATATTGATGTTGCGACTTCAAAACCGGTGTTGGAAATTGTTCATTGACCGATATTTTCAAAATGGCTGCCAAAAAAGGTGGGAAAATTCAACATTGTCTGATTTCAATGAAATTTGGTTTCCAAATCGGTATTGATGTGGCAATTTCAAAACTGATGTTAAAAATTGTTTATTCACTGCCATTTTCAAAATGGCTGCCAAAAAAGGCGGGAAAATTCAACATTGTCTGATTTCAATGAAATTTGGTTTCCAAATAGATATTGATGTTGCGACTTCAAAACCGGTGTTGGAAATTGCTCATTGACCGATATTTTCAAAATGGCTGCCAAAAAAGGTGGGAAAATTCAACATTGTCTGATTTCAATGAAATTTGGTTTCCAAATCGGTATTGATGTGGCAATTTCAAAACTGATGTAAAAAATTGTTTATTCACTGCCATTTTCAAAATGGCTGCCAAAAAAGGCGGGAAAATTCAACATTGTCTGATTTCAATGAAATTTGGTTTCCAAATGGATATTGATGTTGCGACTTCAAAACCGGTGTTGAGAATTGTTCTTTGACCGCCATTTTCAAAATGGCTGCCAAAAAAGGTGGAAAAATTCAACATTGTCTGATTTCAATGAAATATGGTTTCCAAATAGGTATTGATGGGGCAATTTCAAAACTGATGTTAAAAATTATTCGTTGACTGCCATTTTCAAAATGGCCACCAAAAAAGGCGGGAAAATGCAATTAACATTGTCTGATTTCAATTTAATTTGGTTTCCAAATAGATAATGATGTTAATTGCGACTTTAAAACCGGTGTTGAAAATTGTTCATTGACCACCATTTTCAAAATGGCCACCAAAAAGGGGGGGGGGATTCAACATTTGGTGATTTCAATGAAATTTGGTTTCAAAATAGGTATTGATGTGGCAACTTCAAAACTGATGTTAAAAATTGTTCGCTGACGGCAATTTTCAAAATGGCCACCAACTAAGGTGGGAAAATTCAACATTGGCTGACTTTAATAAAATTTGGCTTCCAAATAAATATTGATGTTGCGACTTTATGGTGTTAAAAATTGTCGTTGACCGCCATTTACAAAATGATGTCTAGACTGACTTCAAAACTGGTGCCAAAAGTGGTCATTTGAGCAAGAATGTTTTTTGTCAAAAAAGCCCAACAAAGACATATAGTAAAACATGATCAGACTTTAAATATACAGTTCAAGATAGAAGTTGTGTTTGAGCTACCAAAGTTGGAGAGACTGAAGTTCAACTGTATAACTTACAATGTTAGCTTGATTGTTGCACATGAAAACCAGGTGAGCGATACAGGCTCCTGGGAGCCTCTGGTTTTAAATAAAATCATTTATTTTCTTTATTTAGAATAAAGTAAACGATGATATAGATGAACTGTTAACTAGTCCGTCTGAATCTACATTTTTCGTTGGTGTCAACTTCACGTTATCAGGAGCCAACAACATTCCAGAAGAGGAAAAGTAAATACTTATATGCATTTTACCTCTATATAAAATTGAATATAGATGAAATTACTATTATGCACATCAAAACTGAATTAATGAATTTCACAAACAGTGCGAACAACTACAATCCCTTGTGAAAAAGCCACTGTAAATATCACCTGTTTTTTTGTGTATTTGTATTCATTTACAGTAACTTCGGTATTTTGTTATTCATTAGCACTGGGCCGACGCCTCTGCTGATGGACTGTAAGTCCCCGAGGGTATTCATCAACCCAGTATCAAGTACCTCGGTACTGGACCGAAAAACGATTTTATTCGGAAACTTGTATGATCTAAATTTAACAAAATTTTGTTCAAAACCAAGGAGTATCTTCCTTTTTCAAAGCTCTGTCCTTAGCTGAATTTATCCTTACTATTTAGATCCTATTGGTAATTTGTTCTCTATCAGCTTTTGCACATATTTCAGTGTATGGATTTCCAAATGTTTTGATTTTATCTGCACTGAAGAGACATAAGTTGTCAATACGCGCATTTGCAGAAATTAAATTTTTAGTAATTTTGGTATTTTGTTATTTATTACCACTGGGCCGATGTGTCTGCTGGTGGACTGTTAGTCCCCTTTCGGGTATTCACCAACCAAGTAGCCAGTATCTCGGTACTGGCGGTACTGGCCCGAAAACTGATCTAATTGGAAACTTGGATACCTAATTTTAACAAAAGTTTGTTTAAAACTAAGGAATATCGCCCTCATTCAAAGCTCTGTCCTTAGCTGTTTTTGGCTCTACATTTAGATTATATTGGTTATTTGTTCTCTATCAGTTTTGAACATCTTTGAGTTAATAGTCTTCCAAAATTTTAGATTTTATCTGCACTGAAGAGACATAAGTTGTCGAAATGCGCATATACCGAAAATAAATTCACACTAACTTCGGTATTTAGTTATTCCTTAGCTGAAGTTGTTTTCACTATTCTGATTCTATTGGTAATTTGTTCTCTATCAGCTTTTGCACGTATTTTGGCATATGGATTTTCAAAATGTTTTGATCTGCACGAAATGCCGAAATGCGCATATGCAGAAAGTAAATAAACAGTAACTTTGGTATTTTATAAGTGATTACAACTTTGCCGATGCCTCTGTTGGTGGACTGTTAGTCCCCGAAGGTAATCACCAACCCAGTGGCCAGTATCTCGGTACTGGACCGAAACCGATTTTATTTGGAAACTTGCAATACCTAAATTTAATGGACTTCTGATCTGCACTGATGAGACATAAATTGCCTAAATTCGCATATGCAGAAAATAAATTAACAGTAACTGTAACTTCGGTATTTTGTTATCTCACAAAATTTTGTTCAAAACTTCGGAGTATCTCCATCTTTCAAAGCTCTGTACTTTGCTTACTATTTAGATCTTGTTTGTAATTTGTTCTCTATCAACATTTGCATATATTTGGTATTTGTATTTAAAATGTTTGATTTTATCTGCACTGAAGAGATATAAGTTATCGAAATGCCCATATGCAGAAATTAAATGAACAGTTACTTCTGTGTTTTAATTTTACCACTAGGCCGATGCCTCTGCTGGTGGACTGTTATTCCTCAATGGTATTAACCAATCCAGTAGCCAGTACCTCGGTACTGGCCCGAAAACTTATTTTATTTGGAAACTAGCAATATATAGATTTAACAACATTTGGTTCAAAACTAAGGAGTATCTCCCTCTTTCAAAGCACTGTCCTTACCTGAGTTTGGCTTTACTACTTAGATCCTTTTGGTAACTTGTTCTATATCAGCTTTTGCATATATCTCAGGATATGGATTTCCAAATGTTTCGATTTTATTGGCACTGAAGAGACAGAATTTGTCGAAATGCATATATGCAGAAATTAAATTTACAGTAACTTAGGCATGTTGTTATTATCTGCTGTCTTTTCTAACAAATCAAGTTTAAGCTTCCCAACAACCGAAGCACAACTGTCATTAGCCTCGCCTCAGGAAACAGTTTGTGCCTCGAAAAACCATGGATTTACCAAAGTCCTCTCAGGCTGATAAATACCCAGAGGATTCATGACATCCAAATCATGAAATAAACAAAATGTCGAAGATGCACATAAAATATTTTTCAGAATTGAATGCGTTTTTTGTGGGTATGAACGTTTTGACCGTGGTCAAGGTTCACGCATCAAATTAACGGAATTTGAATGAATATGAATGAAATGTAATTATACATATATGTGTGTATATTGACTGCCACTTTAAAACTAATGAAAATTAAGTGCAGAAAATGGCAAAATAAACAATTGAAAACAAATCACATGACCAATCCATGAGTAGAATGTTTAAAAGCTGACAGATATCAATTAATCAATATGACGCCAACAAAACACCAAATCAAATTTAAACACAACTTTGCAGGAGGAAGATTCCTCTCACTTTAAAACATAATATTCTGAGTTTAGACATTTAAAGTTTGGACACGCGTTAGGGGCAACACCATAGTACAAGACAACTGGGATGGTGAAAACTGTGGGATTAAAATTCTACTAGCACATGCATCGATCAACGGTAGATAATCATCTAAATACCGAAGTTGATGTGAATTAAGTTTATGTAAATAATCATTTCGACAACTTTTGTCAGTTCGTTGTAGATCCAATCAAAACATTTGCTATAAAAACTGATAATAGACCATTTTAAACAGTTCTTTTTTACTTATATGTTGTCGTGATTTGTATTACGAGTCAAATATAGTGTTGATTGGAATGTGAAATACTATTGTCGTGGTATATTCCTTATTATGTGCTATATTTTCGTAAAATAAATACAGAATGTGATGTGCTTCTGAAGAAATTAAGAGAATTAAACAGTTGTCTTTCCAATGTAGGCCGCTAATTGCTGCTGTTTAACAAACCAGTATATATTTGATATTCGATATCAAACATTGATACTTAAAGATGGATTTAGAGGTTACTTACTTTTAGGCAATATGTAGCAGAATTCAAAACAAGAATGACAAAATAGCAATATATAGACCGGAAACTCTTTAAAAAATTTTCTGGTTTTGACGGGTGGATCCGAAGGTGAATATTGTCATAAGAACCTCTACCAATGTCTCTTTTTTATACATTGTGTATTAATTAACATATTTTAATCAATTCCTATTAGAACCAGTATACGACAAAGATGTTTATTTGCCACAAATAAAACCATTGAAGCATATAGAAAAGTACGGAACTTCATTACTAACGTAAGTCCTAGATTTTATAAACGGTTAGACCTTTATTTCAAATAATCAAACATTGACATTATCTAATATGCAAATATTAAGAGTCATGTCTCAAATAAACTGAAATAAATTTAATGAAAATAAAACATTAGAAGACAAAATATTAAACATATGAAAGGAATGATATGGAACAAATAACGTGAAGCGTCTAAGAAATATGCCTTAATCATCTGAGGATATAGCTTTTACGAAAGGATATGGAGTAAATGAACATGAGACCATAATACATATGTTAACTCTAATAATTTTAATGAACTGTATGGCCATTTCGGAAATTTAGTCCTCATCAGCAGCACAAGAAGCCACTAGAACTAGCCTCTTTCTTTTATATAATCTTGCATATGAATGGATCAAATTGTAATAAAACAAAATCAAAATGGCAGTATACATTTGATCGTTTTTGGGGGAGTAGGGGCTTTGTTCACAGTTTTCTAGTTACAATAACGCTTAAACTGAATATAATAATGATTGACGCAATAAACATGCTACAATTGAACCATTGTAGGAGTATATTCCAGCCACAAGAAACGGTCTTGGGGTTTCAACATTGCCTAATGGAGTTGAATACTATAAAGCTTGTCTTAAATGGCATTTGTCTTTTGATATGTCGCCAGATGAAGTGCATAAAATTGGATTACAAGAAGTTGATCGTATTTACACAGAAATGATAAAAGTAAGTCTATTATAAAAAGGTTTAAATAGTTGAACAAAACATAAATTTTAAATATTTTAGTTTTATCTATGAAGTATCTGAAATAATTAATAGATAAATAATGCTACATTTTTCGTTCCCACAAACTTATGTCTCCTCAGTGAAAATCAAATCAAAATATTTGGAAATCCAAAAACCGAAATACTAGGATGTGTTAAAGCTGATACAAAACAAATTAGCAATGTAATCTCCAAAATTAGTTAAGAATAGAACTATGCAATAGGGAGATACTCCTTAGTTTTAAGCAATTTTTTAGATAGAGATGTTGCAAGATTTTAAATGAAATCGTTTTTCGGTTTCTTTTCGATTTTTCTTTCCTATCTGGTAATAGGAAAAGATAAAACATTTTTTGTAAAGAACCACACTGAGTCAAACAAGAAATACAGTGAAAATGACGTGACTAAGATGCTTGAATTTTTGATCGACAACATCTTTGTTGAATGTGGAGGCCGCGTTTTTCAACAGACAATAGGGATTCCTATGGGAACAAATTGTGCGCCACTTTTAGCTGACCTTTTCCTTTTTTCGTATGAAGCAAAGTTTTTACAAGGGCTGATACAACAGAAACAAAAACAGCTAGCCCAGACTTTTAATTTCAGCTTCAGATATACATGTATAGACGATGTACTTTCTCTTAATAACCCAAGATTTAAAGAATATTTACATCGTATCTACCCCAGTGAACTTGAAATTATAGAGACAACCGATACACCCGATTCTGCTTCATACCTTGAAGTTTTGTTGTACATTGACGAACATGGACGTCTGAAATCTAGATTATATGACAAACGTGATGATTTTGACTTTCCAATTGGGAACTTTCCCTTTCTCTGCAGCAATATACCTGCATCCCCAGCATATGGAGTATATATTTCACAATTAATTCGTTACTGTAGAGCGTGCAGTACATACAGTGACTTTGTGGAAAGAGCAAAAAGCACTGTCACAAAAACTGCTGAGTCAGGGATATGTTCAGCCTTTGTTACTTTCGTCCCTTCAGAAATTCTATGGCCGTCACCACGATATCATAGAAAGATATGAAATGTCAGTGTCACAAATAAAAACTGACATTTTCAGCTAGATTCGCGTCTTCCCCGATTTGACATTACCGGTTTTGACTTTACCCTGGATTGACCCACTGACAGTGCGATGGGTGTTGTGCACAGAGCAGGACATGCTTACCCTTCCGGGGCACCTGATGTCACTCTTGTATATTGAGAGTTCACACTGTTAGTGCATTAGTTTTTTGTGTTGTATATGTAATGCTCGTGTGTTTCGTGGGCATGTGGTGTCTTTGGTCTTCCGTCTTTTGGTGTTCTTGCTTTTGCCTTGTCTCTGGACTTTGATTTCTGTAATCTTGTGCTTTGTTCCTTCGATATTCTTCTGCCGTTGTTTTCGGATTAGTGCCGAAGTACTGGATACTGGAATGGGACTAACAGTTGACCAGCTGCGGCATCGGCCCAAGGGTATTAAATGATACAATACGGAAGTTAGATTTGAGAATGGAATTAAGAGCATGAATAAGCACCGGCAGTAACGGAAATCAAGTAAATGATTGAGCATTGAACATGTTGAAGCATGTTATGGAGATTTGCTTCTCATGTTTTGAGATTTCTTTCAGCTTTTCGGAATCCTCTGGTTTTATCCGTTTAAAAGCATCATCATTTTTGTCCATGGAAGCCTTATTTTCCCAATAATTTCATATAAACACTCTTATGAGCATTCTGTTTAGATTTCTTTCAATTTTATTTATTTGGTAACATTCATTCATGGTCAAACTTTGCTATTATCATTTCTATGAAAATTTCAGAGAAGATCAGTTTCACGCCTATTTTTAATCACTTATATCTCAAAAACGAGAACATCAACCCATCATTTTTTTTTCACTTAAATTTAACAAAACATGAAATTTATTTGATGTCTTTTTTTATTTTCAACTTGAGTAGCGAAAGTCCTAAAGTATTAAAATGATGGTGGAAATGATCACCAAGGCTATGGCAGTCGCGAAAATTGTTAAATTTATTTTCCTTAGGACCTCTCAAATGTTGATGTTGCATTATAAGTGTGAAACTAATTTTTAGTGTTAGTGTTGACACATTGTCTTAAACAGAATATTAGTGTTAGTGTTAACACATTGTCTTAAACAGACAAACTTACATCATGGAAAATATTTATAAAGGATAGATATGTATAACGGATAGTGTTGTAGTTCTAAATAAGCATATACAATGTAAATAATATATAATTTTAACATGAATACTACTTTTTATATATTGATAGTTGTTATGCTACCTTTACGACGATCAGCAGATAGGTAATGTTAAATTTTACTCTTTCATAGATAGTTCGGAAGTTAGGATTTAGTGGCACAGTTAAAGAATTTTTCGACTCACTGAAAAATGATTCTCGATTCCACTTTGACAACGCTGTGAGTAACACGTATTGCTTTTGTTTAGTTCACAACTAGGGATTTTTCTTAGAAATCACGTGATTTGAAAAGGCTAGTCTATTGTAACGTTCACTAAAAACTTGGCAAAAAGCAATTCAAGAATTACAGTGCGACTCCATTCAAATCATTAAAAACAATGGTTTCCGTTTGAAAATAGTTCGGGCCAAGATGCCCATCCATAACTTGTATCTGATAGAATTACCTATCACCTTAAAAATATTGCTTAAATCGTTCGACATAGTGACTACAACTTATTTGAATAGCAACATATTGCAGTGCTTCTTTCAATACAATCACTTGTTTTTTCTAGAAATATGCATTTTCTGTTTTGTTGTATTTTGTAGTTCTTTTTGTCTTGTTCGTTCGTCACAGCAAATTATATGCATATCTTAAGATACCTAATAAATGTAATCATGAGTATGAATCAATCAGGATAATAGTTTGCTATCACTATAATTTCATTTGAACAGAATATGGCAAAGGTGACCGGAATTATAGGAAATTGCGATAAAACATAAATGAAAATTTATGGTATAGAAAATAACACCTTTTAACTACAGTTCCATGTAAAATTAAAAAATCCGGTAGCACACGATTGAAATGAATTTTCTTTTCATGTTCATATTCCAGTGTAGTTTTAAACATTTAATAGAAATATACCCAGTTTTTCTTATTTACTCATTGTATATCACAAAAATAAATTACATAGAATGTACTACAGATGAAGGCGTGGATTATTGACAGGAAAAGTCCCTCTATTAATCTATATAAATTAAGCCTTTAAATTTGAGTATTCTTATCTAGGAGGTGTGTGAAATTTAAAGCTATTCTATTGTGCAATTATATGTAGTATTGTGTGTATTAGAGGACCAAAGTAATGTTTTGCTCAAACGCTTTCCCCTTTTTGAAATAGTTTATATCGAAGGTACTAAAACAGTGGAGATAACACATTCATATTTATAAAGAAACTATGAGAAGTTTACATGCTATTATAACTATAACGACAAACATTTTTAAATATCCTTTTTGCTTTTAAAAATTCACTTATGAACAGACATTAAGATAAGGCCAAAATTTCAAAAAATAGAATTTGTTATGTGCCACCCCTAAAATATTCTGATTGTTATATTGACCTGTACTTAATACATTTGGTGACCGTGTAGCTGGTACACATCAAATGACCAAAATAATTCCAAAATTACCTCACTAGCCTTGAACAAGACTATAAAATATATACTAGTATACAAATACTTTTACAGTCATTTTGCTTTTATTTTAGACCAAAATTCTTGAAGTCTACAAAGACATTGTTTTCAATAGGATAAATCCCAAACTACCAGAATATTTTGAGAACCTACCAGACGTTCCTCTTCAGTAAGTAGTTTTTATCTGTTCATAAGGATAAACCCCGAACTGAAGAAAAGGGTAGTGATCTAAACATTAAGTTAAAATTTTGTATTGGCATTAAACCATACTTTCTTTGATATACCATGAAGAATATTTTATGTTAAAAATGTAAAGGAAATAACAAAATACCGAAATTACTGCTTATTTATTTTCTGCATATGCGCATTTCGACAACTTATGTCTCATCAGTGCAGATCAAATCAAAACATTTGGAGGTCCATTAACCGTAAAATATGTAAATAAAGCTGATATGGAATAAATCACCAAAAGGATCTAAATTGAAAAGCCAAAATTCAGCTAAGGACAGAGCTAGGAAAAGTAGGATACTGATAAATTATCTTAAATATAATGTTCATTACCCGTCATGAGGAATATTGTATCGATGAGATTCATCCAAGGTGAGATGAAACAAAGTTACACTGTAAAATCAATCAATCTACATTCTCGAAACCGTTCCCTTTTGTAGGTCAATCTACTAGGTATTTGCATATAAGCAATATTACAAAGCTTCCCTCAAATCCCTAAAGTAGAAATGAAATAAACATTTATGAGTGAAATACTTGTTCAATTTAATTGGAATATGTTCGTTAATGTTGTAGACACAAGAATAGCAGGTTCAGATATATGCATGCAATAGATCGGGTCAAGATAATGCTACAAGAAACGAACAGAATTTATCGTCTGAGCACTACTGGATACAGACAAAAGCTGTTATAATTTGTTATTTGCTTACGTTTTCTATCGATCAGTGAAAATATTTTTTCCAAAATCAGGATTCCGCTTTAGCTAATTTAATCTTTATTTCGATGTAATGAAAAACGCATTAAAATACATTTACCTAGCTACAGTACAAGAATTTACAAAGTTTGGTTCTATCAGACGTCATATATAGAATAATCAATACACATGACTATATGGTCAGTTTTGTCTTTATTCACAGGATAAAAGAAATGACATACGATGGTCCAGGAGGTGGATATTCATCTGCATCAGAGACACAACCAGGGATTTTCTGGATCAACCTTTTTAGACCATGGGAAAGGTAAGATAATATAACATGTTCGAAAGTCAACGAACACTATGACAGGTGTAAATAAAGGATAAAAATCCAAGTCAGATCTTTCATCCGAAATTCAATAGGACCATGGTAATATTTGTTGGTACTTAAGACATATACGCTTACAAACAAATAGAAGAGAGATACAATGTGTACATTGTGTGTAAATTCAGTGTAATTTCAATACATTAACGGCAGTAGTACACAGAAACGTTAACTACAACAAACAAAGTCCAGAAACAAGGCAAGAGCGAGAGAAAAAAAAGAGACATGAACAAAAATAAATGAACATATGACACAACTTTCAAAACTTAAGTGTTTTACACGATTAAAAACTTTTTCATTATTTTCTTATCAATTGTTTTGACCTTTTTAACCTGCGTCAAAAATTGATGGAAATAATTCAATTCTGGCTACCTAAAAAGTTTGATGGACTGTGATGGGAATTGGCCAATCAATCAATCAATTGTTGTGGTAATTTTAGGTAACTTTGACAAAGTCTACGGTGCAAAACGTTGATCATGTAAACCAGGTCCTAGTTTTTTGTTTAAATACTTTGTTCCTGTCAAACAGGCTCCTTGGTCATTAATTTGTTGTCTAAAATTTTTATAAACATTAAGAATACTTTTTTGATTAAAAATTTTGATCGTATAAATTGGGTTTAGTCAATCCGGGGTGAAGTATAAACAATAATGAAAATTGATGTTATATGATATATTATTCATCCCATATCAAAATATCTGCAATTCGATCTCTATACATTGTATGTATTACCAGTATAATGCAAATAAATGAACAATATTTGAAGTGCTTGTCAATACTTGGGAAAATGAATTCCCGACTTAAAGGGTAATAAAGGTTAAAATCTAGAATCATAAATATCTAAACACATCCAGATAGAAAAAAAATAGAGACAACATGATACGGACAAAACAAACAAACAAACAAATTAAACTGAACAAATAATGCCAAAAAAGTAAACTACATCAGTGTGAACCCCACAAAATCTTTGATCCTAATTCATTGTCAATTTCATTTGTACATAGACATTTTAACGTTTATCTGTAGTTGCATATTCATTTCATAATCATCTGTTGGTGCAGTTTTGTGAACGTAAACTTTGTTCCTTCGGTATTCTACTGCCGTTGTTTCGAAATGAACATCATTATAAAGACCGTATTGTTCACGAAATCATTAAGTATGCTTATGATATGATGTTTACATGAATATTTTATAAATTCCTTTTGCAGCCCTACATTTGACTTCATGTCACTAAGTCTACACGAAGCAAGTCCAGGACATCATTTGCAAGTAAGTTAGCAATATCAAAATTTACTATTTATGGAGTTGGTTTGTCAGCTCTTTTATGGTTTTAGTTCCCATTAAATAGAAAAAATTTAAGGGAGTACGAGTGTCAGATTTCAGAAGCATTCGATATCCTCTTGTTTTATCCATTTAAACAGGGTTAAATATCCTTTCGTAAAATATTAAAATTTTTGTCACATGGATCATATTTCCTTGGTCATAGGTCACTTTAAAATGCATAAAATAGACAATATATAAAAACTAATCAACTTCCAATTATACCTTCATATATCTTAAGGCATATAAACAGCTAATGTAAATTGAAGGAAAACTCTAGAGAGAAATGTTTCCCGCCCAAATTTTGATGTCTTATATCTAAGAGATTCTGACATGGATTTTCAAAATTCTTTGCTCAAGTTGTCCCACTAGCAGTGTTCGTCAAAACAAAAGGTCAGCATTTTAATTCTACATGTAATTACAAAATTTCTGACACTTGTACTCCCTTAAGAAAATACTGTAATAAAATCATGTGACTTATTATGTATACACATTGGGTTGAACGGTTCTCAAAAGGTATACATGTAATTGAACTCGGCTTTGCTTCTTTCAGTAAAACTTTAGTATTCTGTCGACCCAATACTGATCCCATAGAGGCGCAATAAATATAAATGGATAATTTTGAATTCAAAACTGAGAATCATTTCCAGAGCAGTTGATGTCTTTCTGCTGTTTTGAGATTTCACATTGTTAGTCCACTAGTTTTGAGTGTTGTATTTATAGTGTTTGTGTGTTTTGCGGGTGTGTTTTTGTCTTTAGGCATCAGTCTTCTTTTGTTCTTGCTTTTGCCTCGTCTCTTGACTTTGATTTATGTTTGCTTGTCCTTTTTTTCCTTCCGGTATTCTACTGCCGTTGTCTTTTATATTACTACTTATACTTAAAGAATGCTAACTTACTAGGTAACTTAATACCGAACTTACTGTAAATTTTGCTTCTGCATGTGGATATTTTGACTGAGTCACTTATAATACAGGACTAAATGGAAATACGTACAAAAGAAACAGATCTTCATAGCATTATAATTGTTTGCAAAGCTAAATGTTGTCCATGTATAGTCATTGTCTAATGAAATATTATGTATTTTGTTTCATGTCTTATATATATATTTTCAATATTAATCAGCTTATGAGGTTTTGATATGCATAAACTGGTTTAACTCGGCTGCTGGCTTTTGCTTGTGACAGTACCAAGTCCGACTATCCCGAGTTCCTATCCTTATTTATGTTTGTCTTATAGTGTTTTTCTAATGAAGTTCGCTTCTGAATTGAGGCTTGTGATTGTAGTTTTCGGCCATTGTATGCTCACAATAATTTTAAATACTTATTATCGATTCTGATTGTACCCTGGATTGACCCACTGACAGTCTGACGGATGCTGTATACAGAACAGGACATGCTTACCCTTCCCGAGTACTTGATGTCACTCTTTTTGAGAGTTCAAACTGTTAGTGCTTTAGTTTTTATTGTTGTATTTGTAGTGTTTGTGCTTTGTCGTTGTGTAGCGTCTCTGGTCTTTCGTCATCTAGTATTCTTGCTTTATTTTGCCTTGATTTATGTAATCTTGTTCTTTGGATTGTTTTTTTCCAAAGAAGAAACGAATCAAAGTAAGCTGATACCATTTTACTTGTAATGAAGTTTTGTTATGTATTTTTCAGCACAGCTATGCAATGAAGGCGTCTCTTCCAGATTACAGAAGACATACAGAAATTTCATTTTATGATGTTCCGTTTTGGTTTCCATTTTATTCGGCATACTCTGAAGTAAGTGAACTTTTTTGAAGGCCTCGTGGCCATTTCAAGATGATGAAAAACAATCTAGCGTTGTTCTATTGCTTGGTTCCACTGTGTATTCGTAGAGACTTTGCCTTTGTGTATTTACTCTATATCCTTTCATCATTTGATACCTTGACTCTATGAATGACCTGTGTTTATTTTAATGATTCTCTTTTTTGGGCATTGCATGACAGTAGTTGTAAGAACACTTTGCAGTTAATTGTAATGTATGTTGAAGATCCTACATTCATGAGTAAAAATAAACTTTGAAATATCGTTATTCAATTTATTAAATCATGTTAAAACATATGCAAATGTAGAAAGGAAGATGTGTTTCTCAATATCTTCACACATTGAACATTCTATGGATGTTCGCCGGTCCTTTCGAAAATAAATAACAACTTTCATATAGAATTATTTCATATCAAGAGTGTAAAAAAGACTACATTTTGAAAAAAAATAGTTACTTGGTATTGTTTTGTTTGTAATTTACGCGATTCTACATTAAGCCTTGAAACTGTACTTTTCAGAATATTTGACACCGGCAATCCTTGAAATCTGTCCCTAAAAAAGAATTTCATCAGCTCCTAAAAGTATGCATTTAAATCAAAAAAGAAATAAGGAGGCCGCCAAAAAATACATTATATAAATAAAACCAAGTGAGGTAGAAAATCTGACTGAGATGTCAAAGCATTTCTAGCATTCAGCCTTAATGCAAATATCAATGATTCGAATATTTTTTTAAATCAATTAAAATTTCCTTCATTTTGATTTTTAAAATCTCTAACTAGGTTTCTTTCTGAGCTTTCTTACTTTTTATGTTCTTACTTTTTACGATAGAAAAGTTTTGCTGTTAGTAACATAAGTGTTTTTGAAATCCAAACAAAAACGTCATGGAATTAATTGTTCATTATAGGGATGGGCTCTTTATTCAGAATATCTTGGCGTAGAAATGGGATTATATGCTGATGACTATGAAATGTAAGTATAAGGAGTATGCAAATGTTATAAAAAAAGGCATTGATGTGCATATATTTAATGGTGACTTAAAGGTGAAGAACAACATAAAAGCGTTGTGCCTTTGCTTGGGTCTACCATGTATTTGTAGAGACTTTGTCTCATCAACATTTACTCCATATATTTTCATTGTTTATATCATAAGTAAACATTAGAATGCTAATCTGTTCTTTCCCTCTTTTTTCTTACTTTTTCAAAGAAATTATCTTATTGTGTTTTGCTAGTGTTTGTTTCAGACTTTGTTTTTATTTTTATCAGACACAAAACTATGAAATGTACATTCAGATAAGATGTATATCTTGAACAAGGAAGAAGTGATTAAAATGGCAGTCTTTCTGATCGACAATATATTTGTCTAGTTTGGAGGTCTTGTTTTTCAACAGACCATCGGAATTCCAATAGGCACAAACTGTGCACCTCTTTTATCCGATCTGTTTCTCTACTCTTATGAGGCTGCATTCTTGAAGGGCTTATTCAAAATAAAAAAAAACTGGCACAGTCCTTTAATTTCAGTTTTCCGTTTTATAGATGATATTTTATTACTAAACAACCCTCGCTTTGGTGATTTTCTTCATCTTATTTATCTAAAAGAGCTTGAAATTAAGGATACTACAGATACTTTCACATCGGCCTCGTTCCTTGACCTTCGTCTTGAAATTGACAATAGAGGTACATTACAAACTAGGCTGCATGGCAAACGCGATGACTTCACTTTTCTATTAGTCAACTTCCCTTTTCTTTGAAGCAATATTCCCAAACCACAAGCATGTGGATTTTACATCAAACAACTCATTCGCAACTCAAGGGCTTGTAGTCGTTACAATGACTTCTTCCATGAAAGCGCTCGGTTGCTAACAAATAGGCTACTTAAGCAAGAGTACGTTACAAAAAACTTCAAAATCATCACTACAGAAGTTTTACGGTTGACATCACGATCTTGTGGATCGCTATAAGATCCCAGATGACAAAAGATCTTTCCTTCAACTAGATTTTGTTTTTCCTCTATCGGATTTGACTTTGCTACCGGAGTTTACATGTTCATCAGGACGGGTGTCTTATAAGGAGCAGGAGTCGCTTACTCTACTTTATATATCTAATTTATTGGGTTCGTTTTGTTCATCGTATTTTTCTTTTTTGTCACGTGCGCAAGTGGTGTCCTTGTTTCGTAGTGTTTCCGATGTTGCCATTGTCCAGGGATTGTTCGTTCGTTTTGATTGGCGGCTCGGTTCTCACTTACTGTAATATGTTACATTTTTTGGCAGTGTAACAACTATCCACTGTTGATCCTGTACGTTATCACAGATTGAGCTCAGTGATTCAGTTCGATCTTTATAAAGCTTGTTTTTATTTGATTGATATACTTAAACATATGCAGAATTATTTTTATGCATTTCCGTATCTATTTATGTAATACATATATTACATGTCAGAGTAATCGTTCTTCGACTGCAAGTAGTAAAACGAAATAGAAATGGTACATATGGTGTAAAATGTAAGTAAACATAACAACGTATCAATATGCACTATATTTTATGTATTTATTTTAAAGTATTATTTTCTCTAAGGCTAGGGCGTTATAGTGGAGAAATACTGAGAGCCTGTCGATTAGTTGTAGACACTGGACTTCATTATTATGGGTAGGTATCCGATTATTAATCATAACAATTATAATACGTTTTTACTCCTTTATTGATTGCTAAATTGATTAAAAAATTTTTGTCGATTTTATTCTTAAATATCCTTGCATATTAATGCCTAATATCTTACTCTAGGAGGCAGAGTTTGTGTAAGATAGGTTTAAGCATGTCTGTCTGTCTGTCTGCGCAATTGGGGCTTATTTTGTATAATCGACTCATTCCTTATGTTTTTACTGAGAGACAGGAAACTGTGCAGAGTATTTTATGAACATCAAACATTTTTCCTATTTTGACTGTATTTTATATTTTTTCCGAATTTCACAGAAATTTAAACTAAATCATTTTTGACAATATTCTTTGAGTAGGGTGCCCATTTTGTGTAATCAACGCCCTTCACAGTTCCTGACAAAGAGGTCTTCAATATTGCACTGTGTTTCCACTCATATTGCACATGTGCAGCTCATATTTTGGTTGCATTTAACAATGCGCCTCGTATACGTTGTTGCATTTTAATATCTTTTTTTTTTAGATTTTAGAGATAACTGAACTACGTCAATTCAATAATATTATTTTTGCTGGGTACCTCTTTCAAAACTTTAATCAAGAGGTCTGAAACTTACTATACATTGAACACATTCATCTCCTATTTAGGGTGCATTATATAATTATTGCATATGTTGCATATAGTTGAAATTTTTCGAGAATATTCGATCAGTTTTAGATGAATGGATATGTTATCCATTTTGTGTAATATTCTCCTCTCTCACTAATTTTATGTCCCCGTCGTAAGGCGGTAGGGGCATTAAATTTTACCCTTGTCCGTCCGTACATGTACATACGCCCGAAAAATTTTCGTCAAGGATTTCTCAGCTTGTGCATGCAGTAATGATACAACGGCAGTAGAATACCTATGGAACAAAGGAGTGGAATTTACCAAAATCGAAGTCCAAAGACATGGCAAAATCGACGACACAGAAAACAATGACTTTAGACACAGAAAACGATGACATTAGACAGATAAAAAGATAGAAATCACAACATTCAAAACAAAGGCACTCACAGTGTGAACGCCAGTGAAACTGAGAGCGACTCAGGTGCTCCAGAAGGGTAAGCATGTCCTGCTCTGTTAACAGCACCCGTCACACGGTCAGTGAGGTACATATGTTTTTTTAATATCTGTTTGGTACCTGATTGGTTGTTGCCATTTTCTAACCCGGAGACAAAACCAATTCAAAACCATGGTACTTGTTACTTCTCTAAACCTGAAACAGTACCAAGGTTAAATTTTGAAAAAAGTGTTCATACATAGAAAAAGACAGATTGGTACAACAAACATTACTAACAAAGACAAAACTGAGACCAAACAAGACAACACGAAAAACTAAAGCACTGACAGTGTGAACTCTCATACCGAGAGCGACATCAGGTGGTCCGGATTTGATTTTTGGTCTGAAGCATCGGCATGATGCATAGGCTGTCTTCATTTTTCAAGTCCGTCAATTATCTACTTCCTGTTTTCCGACAACTTAGATTTTTGCCATTATAGCCATATATTGAAAATTTTCATCATGGTTCTTAGCTGAGGTATATAGTAATGATTTGATACTAGGTCTGAAGCTTTTGTATGAAGAATTGTACTGTGTATCTCCTTTTCAAGGAATCTTCACGTGGTTTAAGAAATCAGTCAATTTAACACATTTTACATTAAAAAGTAATTGGCAAATATTTCTCTGCAGTCCTGTTTGCTGAATGGAATATCTGGCGGGGGCGTCCGTGTCACGTGTACACATTTTTTTTATACATACAGAGATTTTAAACTTTTAAAATGTGTCTATATACACTGAATGTGTGCATCTTCATTTTGAATTCTTTTCCGCTCCAGTAAGCAGAATATATAGTCCTTTACAGGACAGTTCTAGTATGATTCCGTCAATGAATATCTTTTATGTTAATGCCAGTTGGACTTTTTTGCACAGAACTTGCCCAAAGTGCTTGTTTCACCAATTTTATAGTTAGAGTTTCTTGTCTGCAGATTTCAGTGAATGAATAATCGTTTTTCCCTCACGATAACCTGAATCTTACAATGGAAATATTAAACCATGCTAACAAAAGAAGAAATTAATAGAAAGTCAAGCATTTTTCAGGTCAAAGTATTTATCCTCGGATAAGACATTTTTCTGAGATAAATTTTTGACAAAATAATTAAGTTTAAATATGTACTCCAAAATAAAAAAAAGGATTAATGTCAAAATTTTTATTTTAATTCGTTGACAAAGACTTTGCAAATATTAGCAAAATGTTGATACATTACCAGTTAGACGAATTATTTTAAATAAAAATGTAATTATTACATGTTCAATCGTTAAATTTAACATTAAATATGTTCATGGAGCATAAAAAGGCTCAAACATTTTGTATAGAAAACGATTTCAGGTAAACAACAAACAAGTTTTTTTTATTTTCATTTTAGATGGGAACGACAGCAAGCAATAGAGTATATGTTAAATTATACAGCATACTCAAGGGAAGCAACCGAAATTGAAGTAGACAGATACGTTACATGGCCAGGTCAGGCATGTGCTTACAAATTAGGAGAAATTAAAATAAAAGAATTGAGAAAGAGAGCAGAATCACAGCTAGGTTAGTCATTAATTTATTATATCTTTGTCTTTTACAAGATAAATAACACTTTGGTGTGATAACTATTTTTTTGTTTCATTGTGACTAAATGTTCATCATTTAGCAAGTGAATTCCACTCAAACTTGTGCTAGGGACCGTCTTGAACTTACTTTGAGGTAGGATACATCGGCAAACGAATACCGAAGCAAGACAAGTAAGGGGGAAATTTTAAAATCATAAATCCAACATCACGGCAATTCACAGCAACACGAATTGAGACAGTATGACAAAGACAAAACAAATGAACAAAAATGAACAAGAACGCCATAAAACTAAAGCACTAGCAGTGTGAACCCCTATGAAAACTGAGGTATCACCAGGTGCTCCGGAAGGGTAAGCATGATCTGCTCCACGCGTGGCACCCGTCACAGTGTTGAAGTCCGTAGGAGTGTTTGCTCTTTGATGAAGGCTTCATGGTGACTACAAGATGAAGAACAACAATGAAAGCATTGTTCTATTTGCCCAATCTTACCATATATTTAATGGGATTTTGTCCCATATACATTCACTCCATATCCCTTTATTTGTTAATTAAAAGCTTGCATTGTAATTAGTTATTTGTGCTTGAGGCATAGGGTCAAAAGAAAACTAAAGCATTCAAAATTCGTATATGCTTGAGGAAGTAGTTTCTCTGTACAATCACTGCAGTCTACTACTACTGTAGTTTGAATACGCACGTTGCTTCGTGAAAAACGAAGAGAGTGTGATTGGCTTGTACCTTTGATAAATAATATAAGTTCCCTCCTCTTTTATAGTGATTACCTGGTTTTCTTCAACTCTAAAAATTACTACAAAAATAGAGTATATCTATAAACTGTCTATACTTTGAAATTGCCGTTCATTCATTCATTCAATTCTTTAATTCCTCTAAATAGGGATTACAATATAATTATCTTTCAGAGACTCCGGTTTAAGCAATTTTTGAAATCTTTATCTAAAGAAAAGGTATATCAGTTATCTTTTGTGGCACCTGATCTGCCTTGTTGCAACTTTCGGTGAGGATATAGCTGAAATATTGCTTACAGGTTGCTAATCCACATACATTCAAATAATAGATACCAGTACTGAGATACTCAGAGTTTTTACGATATTTCAGTGGTTTCTAAATAACAATATAATTGTGTGTCCTTTGTGAATTATCTTTTTATAAATCCTTGCTTTTTTTTTGGGGGGGGGGGTCGATCTTTCTTAATGTCCGAATGTTTTGGTTGTAGCTCATGTATAAATTAAACTTGATTGCCATGTTAAAGTACCAATTAATTTCCCTTGAAAGTTGAATAGACCATATCCGATCTATGTTATCAGGATTTACTGTTTAGTACACCCCTATTCCCGTCCATCGAGTTATTGCGTAATTTTCTTGAAAATAAAAAATGAAACGAAGTTATTGCTTACAATTTGATCATAGTTGTTCATTTGCATGTGTGTCGCCTTTTTCCTTTCCCGTGGCTTTAATATGTGATGTCTATGTTTTTTGGTGTTTGGATATTTTTTAGACTGATGGTTCAGTTCTCAATTACATAACTAATATTCACTTTCTGCATTTGACGCTTTCGTTAACTGATGGATAAAATAAAACATTGAAAATTCAGAAATCGCAGGATTAATTAAAGCTGATAGAGATTGGATAATCAAAACATGTGTTATCATTTCTTTAAAAAAGTGGACATAAAATGGGGGTAATAAAAAAATACCGAACAGAGTTGTCAGGAGTTGAAGTCCATGAAACAAAAAGTTGAATATAGTGGAAACCATCGGAAAAATTGTCGACCGAATGCAAGCCAGTTATTTCCATGCATACGAAAAATAAGTAACAACTTTTTCTGAATATTATTTAACTGTGCAATCAAAATCACAGGGTAATAAGTGAATATAAAGTAACTGTTGAGGGTAAAGCAGGAGATATTAATTATTACTCTAGAAATAAAATTGTTTTGCTGTTAAGAAATCATATTATATTATACAATTAATGACTTTGTTATAAATCACGGTGGCGACTGACAAAAATATATTCCCAGTAACTTCGGTATTAAGTCATTAGTTACCACTGGGTCGATGCCTCTGCTGGTGGACTGTTAGTCCCCGAGGGTATCCATCAGCCCTGTAGTCGGTTCTTCGGTGCTGACCCGAAAGCCGATTCTATTTGCAACCTTGCAATATTTCAATTGTTGTAAATTTTGTTAAAAACTAAGGAGTATCTCCTGTATTCAAAGCCCTTGGCTTTAAATATTGTATATTTGTTCTCTGTCAGTTTTTGAAATTGGTTGAGGTCTCCGAGTGTATTCATCAGCCCAATAGTCAGTCTTGTCTGACATGAAAATTTTACCTTGCGCGTTATATAAATTTACTGTTTTTATCAAACTTCTAACCCCTTAAAAATACCGATGCTTCATTCCGTGTATGGCACTCGGTAGATGTCCTTGGTACTAGATTTGGCTTCCTATTTCGATTCATTTGGTAATGAGTACTTCTTTTGTTACAACTTTTGGATTATGCCTTTCCATATTATTTGATTGTAATGCTGCTGATGAGAGGTTACTCCTTAAAACACGTGTACAGCATAAAAAAAAATGTTTTTATGCAATTTCGGCATTTTTCGTATTATGGTCTTCCAAACGTTTAGATTTTATCTACACTGAAGAGACATAAGTTGTCGTAATGCATATGCAGAAAATAAAATCACAGTAACTATAACAAAGTCAGTAATTGATTTATTGGATTGCTATGGGATATCTGTTTCCAAGTTGTTAACAGGTCTTTCCTTTTACAACTAAAGTTTGTTTCCCCTCGACCGGATGTGACTTTACTTCTGGAGTCGACATGTTCAACACGGCGGGTGTCTTATTCGAAGCATGAGATGCTTACTCTTACACATGGTTTTTATTGAGTCCGTGTTGTTCATCTGTGTCTTTAATTTTGGTTTTTGTACCTTACTCATGTGGTGCCCTTGTTCCTTGGTATTTCCGATGTTGCCGTTGTCCCTGGATTGTTCGTTTTTTGTTTGTTTTTGTTTTTGTTTTTTTTTGACTGACGGTTCGGTTCTCACTTACTTTATTGCATAAATGAACTTACAGTACGTGTGTGTATTGTCTTCATGTTTTATGTACTTCATTGTAAGGGTACTCGTCTTGATAAGTTGGACTTTTTTCTAGTTTGATTTTTACTGTGAGTCTTTTCGTGTATATATTTTTAGCCATTCACTACACATGGGGGGAGGGTTTGGATCCAAGGAAACGAGTTTAACCCCACCGCAATTTTTGCGCCTGTCCCAAGTCAGGAATATGTTGGTCATTGGCTTGTCCTCGTCTTCTTATAAAATTTTAGTTTCTTGATATTTGGGTTATTGGATGTGGTTTGTTTCCATTGATTTATTCACTTTTTTACCTTTTTGGGGCCATTTATGACTTACTATATGGTGTGAGGTTCCTCACTGTGTTGAAGACCATATGGTGACCCCTAGATGTTTTGTTTTTGTCGTTTTGACCTGGATACGGGATGTTGTCTCCTTGACATTAACCCCATTTCCTTTCTTTTTCATATTGTCCTAGGTAAGCACTCTAAACTTCTTTACATTAACCATTATATTAATACCTTACTGGCGTAACGAAAAATTGACACTTATATTTTAAATACTTAAATAGAACAAAAAAGCTGAAATATAGGATTTGTCGTTGTGTCACTCTACTTTCGTTTTCTATTTTTTTTCTTTGGTGGGGAGGGGGTGGGAGCGGGGTAAAAAAATTGCACTATCAAATTCTGCGTGACCACTGTTCATTCCACTTGACCGATGTTGGTCTATTTTCAGAATGGAAAGATGTTGCGAGCCTATTATGTAATAAGTTTACTTATTTCACTTTACTACAAGTACAAATACAAAATATCTTTTGTATAATTAATTGTATCACGATTTAACATGTCATGAAAGTGACTTAATGGCCAATCAGAAAACAGGAAAAATATAACCGTAAAACAAAAGCAACAAACACAAAAAACTGAAGGAACTAAATTAGAGCTACCATAGAGTTGGTAATTTTTCTAGTTCTAGTTTTCGCAATATTCCTGACTGATGTTTTTAATGAAACACAAATATCCAAACTCAGAGTCCGTATATAACTATGCATATTCAATTGTAACGCACTTTTCAATGTTCAAAAATTAATAAGCGAGCAAATTTGGAAATTTTACAACTGTAGACTTTACTTGCTACACTGTATTAAGAAACAGTCCGATCAAAATTACAGGATAATAAGTAATTGTCGAAACTAAAACAGTAGATACTATGTATTTATATACGAATCAACATCACTTCAAAAGGAAAATACAAAAAAGACATAAATATCCAGGCATTGGTGAGATATAACTTGTCTCATAGCCAAACAAAGCAAAACGTTAAGTTTCACATAACCGTCTAAATCACGGAGGTATCATATGGTAAATTGTCAAATTGATTTTAAGATATGCGATCTTCCACTATAACTTATTGAATCAAGAAACTTGTATATGTTTTGTTATTCATGTTGTCTTTGTTCATTTATTTTTAATTATTGAACAAAACATATGGGAAAAGGGAAGGAAAACGTTCCATTAATTTATTTAATGTTGTTTTTTTCTATTTATAACCATGTCATTAAACAGATTTTCAGGATATGGAAAGGAAATTAGGAGGAAAAAATGTCAAAACACTTCTAATGTTTTAATTATTTTCATGTTTACATGTTTTTTACAGGAAGTCGATTTGATATAAAGAAGTTTCATTCCGTAATTCTTGTAAATGGTGCCATGCCGATGAGTATTTTAGATACTCTTGTAAATGAATGGATAACAGAAACACTTAAACAACCTGGTGTGTCTTTCGGTATCAGAAATGTCCCAGATTACATTGTCATAATCTTGTGTATAGGGATCATATTATTCAACAAACATAAACCTTGAAATTCTGTTAATGTCACAAATGTTATCCTTCTTTTACTTATTGTATAACTCCATATTTTGTAACTGTCTGTAAATTTATTCAAATGTATGTTTTATCTGCTAAATTCTAGGCTGAATGTCTTGACTGAAAAAAATATCAAATGTTTAAACTGAGACTTTATTTAATGTGGTGTTCTTCCTTCAAAATATGATGTATATATATTATCCTTATATTTTCTTTTAAATATTGTTAATTAATGTGCATAAATTTTCTAGATGATAGATTGTGGAGTTATTGAAATGTAATTGTTGTACATGTATTTTTATAAGTCTGCAATTTTCTCACAGTAGTTTGATGATGGGTATAAGTGCACTCAAGAAGGTGATACAGATTGAATAAATTGAATAAAAATATTACTCCAAGAGTGCCAAAACTTGTAACTTACCTCGATCTAACATATGATTAAGCCTTCAAAAGCACCTAGTCTTGTCTGGTTTATAGCATTGTCGTGAAAAAAATATGAATAATTATAAAGTGTTCCTATTTGTTGAGCTAATTTCGACAGGATCCTAGTGCTCCGTTTACAAATAAACCCAAGATGTGCTGATTGAGTGTTAGTGGTTGGTTGTAGACCTGAAGTTCGTTAGATAATAACTATATGGTATTTGAAGATTTGGAGGCAACAATTTGAGCTTTGATAGTCGTGAATTGAGTTTGAGGAGCCAATAAACACTTTCGACCATCAAATCCCAAAGTGATGAGGCAAATGTACAAATATAATTTAGCTATCGCCATTCTCATGTAGTTGCACTCATATATAATGTGTAAATAATTATTATTATGCTTTGAAGTATTACTACGAGGGGAATAAAGATCCAATTATATGACTTTTTATTTGTCTTTTTTTTAAATAAAATCACAATTTTAATTGCAGTTATTCAGTTTATCAAAATGATGTATTAAAGACGGACATTGACACGAACGATTTTTTTGAAAGCCAAACTTGCATCTCTAACTCATTGAACTAATGCCACATTTCGCCACTTCGGCTGTAAAGTCATTTGTAATTTTATACCGGGACTGCTAAGTGAAAAATATCGTAGTTCATAGCATTTACAATTGATATGCTTATATCTTATGGCTTGTTGTATCATTTGATAAAAAGCGTGATATTCCATCACTTGTGCTTTCAAAGATGTCATCCAGTTTCTTCTGAAATAGAATATAAGTGCAACATCTAAAAATAAATAGACGATAACCTATATTGATACATGACACTCTGACGTCAATTTATTTCAGTGACATACTTGGATTTCAATGCTTGTTCAGGGTTATTCTGAAATTGAAGATTTTTAACACAGATTCGGTGACCATGAGCATTAGAATTATGATGTGTTATCGAGTAAATCTATTTTAAACGCGAATACTAGGAAATGGCGACAACAATGCATCTCTCGAAAACCCATTGCTTATCTAACAAATCTAAAGATTGATTCCAACGAACTGTAAGCCTTGATTCCGAATTGTTTATTCTAAGATACCGAGTACCGAAGTGCTGCTAATAAGTGTTTCTCAAACATCAGCCTCATCAGTGTGGATCAAGTCAAAATATTTTAAAAACGAAGACTTAAAGATGTATAAAAAATGGTAGCGAACAAACAGACAACCATTTGCTACAATTCTGTACTCTGAAATTTTAGAAATATTTTTAAAAAAAATTATCTGATATCAATGCGACCTATGATGTCCGTCTTGGTAGTATGGAATCGCTAAATGAAGATAAAAATCTATTTGTTCGACAAACTATACTGTCATCACGTGGACACATTAGGGGAGTCACGATTTAGTGTCTTATCATCAGAAAGTTTGATATTGGAATTCCAATCGGAGGTGACCTTTTAAAAGGTCGCGGGAAACATAACAGTCGGTATTTCTATTATCTCTTTAGAACAATGTCCCAGAGATTATTCTTCCTAATATTCAGTAAAAATAAATGATCTAAATTTGGACAACAGAGATGGTTTAAATATTTAAATAAATTAAATTAAACGGTGTTGACTTTTTTTCAAAGCTAACTCAAAATTCCTATATTAAAAGCCCTTTTATTAATGCATTAAGCATACAATAAGATAGAAATGAGGACACAGGAAGTAGACTAAGAACCCTGTTTTACTACAGTTTGATTGTGTGTGTTCATAAGATATAAGATAGGCACTCTCGTGTAATTGAAGGCGGAAACGATCTCCTCAAATACATGTAACAGTGAGACGAAATGACTTGATTCTTGATCTTTTGAAATAAATATAAACCACATAAAAACAAGTATAAATGAAATTGAAGTATACAGTTATAATTGTTCCTACATGACAAGTCTTTTAAGGTTCCAATAAATATAAAACGTTTGCCTGTATTTTTCAAGCTAAATGAAATATAGAAATAAATCATGAGGAATTAAATTCTTTTAAACATTATTTACATGTACTCGCTGCATAAATTGTAAATTAATTTAAATTTATGATTTTATAACCAAATCTTTTCCTTTTTGTAACACACTCAAACTTCAAAAAAATCAGGAGGTCAGGAAAACGTCTAATTCTTGTTGAAGTTGTTTTGGTCGAATACTATGATGTATAATGCAGGGCAAGCTAACATTGGTTTGTCTAGAAGCATATGTTTTAAAGTAGAATTTTGGCAATTTATGACCTGAATGTGTTGAATTACTTTCCCTATGCACCAAAATTGAACTGAATCTTGAAAATTAACGGCAGTCCAAAATAAGTGGCATTAGCTTGTCCTTCCTTAGATACTAAAGTATACGTCCACAACAATTTTGAAACATAAAAGTCCTTTTTCAGAGTTCACGATTTTTTTTTACATTTGAGTGTTTAACAAATGAAAAGATCGCCTATAAAATTAAAAATTCAAATTTATTTACAGTTTTCTCAATGTGTACGTGTAGATTATGTTTAACAGAGCGTATTCCGCAATATTTAAGGTCTTTCCCACTTGGTGGAAAGACCTTGTATTTCTTCTGATTATTATTTTTTTTTTCTTTTTTTTTCTTCCAACATTTGCAAAAAAGTCTTAAAAGATATCACTTTGATATTTAGTACCATAAATCAGAAATGGCCGGGCTTGACCAGACTGACCCTGTGAACCCGATCTATTTTTAGTAACAGAGTTACATTACCAAACATGGTAAACCTTGTTAGCAGATAAACTCGGAAACCATAATAGATAATTAGAAAAATGTTTGTTAGGTCATGACAAAAATCCATTACATTTGGTCCGAAATTGTCCGATGGACCATTCTGAAGTTATGCCCCCGCAAATTCTGATGCTTTTTTAACAATGATTTTCTCCCAAACCGGAAGTGATAGAGACATGAGACCTACACCATTGTTCTTGGTTCCCCAGGTGCTATTTGAAAAGGTCAAGGTCAAAGGTCATCGGTGACCTTTATTTTGACGTCTAGACTTGTTAGCGGATAAACTCAGAAACCATAACAGATAGCTGATGAAATGTAATGGAGAAAATGTGTGTCTTGTTGAGACCTACATTTGTTACATTGGGTCCAAAATCATTGGACCAGCCGTTTTGGGTCTATGGACCAAAAACCGATTTTCAATGTCTAAATTTGGGTTTTTTACCTATGGCTCAAATACCATTTAAGATACAAACAATTATTCAGACCAAAAAATGTTCAAATATACTTGACCTTCGAAATGACCTCAGGGTCACTTTGAAAAAAAATGTATTTCACGTAAGAGTCTTTAAATGAACATAATAAGCTTTGAATGTAGGTTTTCCCTATGAATCAATAATGGGAACATTCTGACGCAACTTTGGGAAAGACCTCTCAATTGTTTTTCGAACGATTGACATACTAGTATTTCACTACATTTCTTGCAGGTTGAGAAATACACACAAATGTTTTATATTTACTGAGTGTCCTAATTTTTTACTTTAGTGGAACCTTTACTAAATTTTAATTGACAAAAAATAATTTACCTGAAGCGCCACAAAAGATTGAATATAAATCAACCTTAGCTCAACAGTGTTAAATAATTATTGATTTCCTCTCAATGTGTATTACGGGACTTCTGAGTCGTGTTGAACCCGGAATACATTTCTGATACTATGCGAAAAAATCAATACATCAACACCTTATAAAGTAGCAACTGAAAAAATAGCTATCTACTGTTGTTTCGGATTTTTCTAATGATACTTGTAGTTGATTTTGAGTACTAAAATATATGCATGTGGCATTAACCACGAACAGGATGTAGTGCTATTAATAAATCCGCAGATCGAGCCTTTGAGAAAAATGGGGTTCTAGTCCATTTGTGCGATTGTGTGTCGAGTTTTGTCTAACATCTGCAAGAACATTTTTTAAAAAGTAATTCTGTGTCGAGTTTTGTCTAACACCTGCAAGAATTTTTTTTAAAAAGTGTCCAGAAATAAGGGGTTCCAACCCCCAAATCACCCCCTCCCTAAACAAAAAATCGGCCAATAAGAAACTTTATATCATATTTCTTTTTAGTAACATTATTTGTGCATCTCAACACCATACACGGTTGTACTGTACTTACCAATAAGGTCATGGAAATTTATTGAAATTTATGATAAGATTAACATATAATCATCCGATGGTTAACTTCCAGAACCTAAGAATAGTACACAAGGTCACGTTTTAAGTGACAAAATCTTTGAACATTGCACCGATAAAAGTTGATACGTGCACCTGTATATAGACTGACAAACTTTTCGAGAATGGTAGTGGAGAGCATATTCATTCATAAAAAAATATACTACAGAAAATAAGTACAGCAAAATCTAGGCAGACAATTCAGAAACTACATCAAATGACTACAAAACTATAAGAAAAAGTACTCCCGAAAATACAACTTATAACACACCCTTTTTCCCGAAAAACAAACTTTGAATGGCTGAAACTTTTGGGATTGGGCGTATGAATCTACACTATGGAATTTGTTTGTCATTTTTGAAAAAAAAATGCTGTTCATAAACAGCATTTTTTCTGTTAGTTTTTTTTTAAATCTCAATTATGTAAATATTATTCATTGAAATACGCCTTCTAAAAAGATATATTCTAACAATTTTGCATTTATATCTATCATATCAATAAGTGCAATTCACATGCAATGAATGTCCTTATGACAATCGAAGAAGCAGTAATGAAAAGTATGACAAAGTCTTAGATACAGATTATTTGGCGAGAAACTTGATGAATAAACTTTATACTCTGAATACACTGAATCTCTTACTAAGCAACACTTATGTTCGTTTTGGCATCATTGTATATCAACAAGTTATTCAAATGGGTACAAATAACAAAATACCGGAATTACTGTGAATTTAGTTTCTCCGTGTGGCCATTTTGACAACTTATGTCTCTTCAGTGCAGAGGTTCAGAGCAGATTATAGCATTTGGAAATAGATTAAGCGAAATATGTGTAAAAGCTGATTGACAACAAATTACCAACAGGGTCTAAAGAGTAGAGCCAAAATCAGCTAAGGGACCGACCATTTAACCTGAAGGGGGGGTTATGGTTTTTTCTGAACAGAAAATTTTTTTCGCGCTTTGCGCGAAACAATTTATTTATTTTTTTCACGTGTATATTTTTTTTCCAAAATTAACATTATTTTTTTGGGCAGAAAGCCTCCGTCAGAAAATTTTTTTTTCATCATTTTGGCAGCCAAAATATTGTTTTCACATAAAATCGGCTCCAGATTATTTTTTAGAAAAAAAACGTAGCCTCCCCTTCAAGTTAAATGGTCGGTCCCTAACGACAGAGCTACTAGTATGTAAAAGGGAGATACTCGTTAGTTTTAAAGAAAATTTCCTGAAATTTAGATATTGCAGTTTTGCAGATATAATAGGTTTTCGGTTAGAACCGAAATACTGGCTACTGGGTTGGTAAGGCATCTTCCCAGTACTGCTACATAACTTTTTGAACTTAACCTGAATTTGATTTCTGCATATGGCCATATTAAAATCTTATGTCTCTTCCGTTTAGTAATGGTCAAATTAAAACATTTGGAAAAAAACTTGTATGTGCCAATGATGATATAGAAATTTTGCAAATTGTGCACCTATCATTGCAGATTTTACGAACAAGGTTTTATGAAAATATTTAAAAATAGAACTAAACCAAAACTTATGTCAAATTTCAGTGATGATAGCATGTACATTGACGCTATCTTTACTTTTGACAATCCCAAGTTTTTAGATAGATTATGTGGACATCATTTGCCCACAAGAATTGAATTTGAAAAAGTAACATAGATTCTAAATACTCTCTTTTTCTGGAACTAAGTATCATAATTGATTCTAGTTAAATAAAAAACTAAAATTTATGAGGAAAGGGAGTATCTCTATTAAATTTTTACTAATTTCTCTTTGTCATGACGACATATCCCAAATTGTACGATTTTCATGCTTTTATTGAACTTCGAAGTAGAAATGTATATTTGATAGCAAAATATTGTGTAACTCGCTAACAATTTATTACTAAGGGAATTTTTCCATCGGTTATATGGAAATACTGTTAAAATGCCAGAAACTAATAAAAAGAACGCAACTTACATTTTTTTTTACATACATGTGTAATAGTTCATATCGACAGGATATTCTACACGATTCAGTCAAATTAACTTTGAGGTTCAATGAGGACCTGAATTACACGTAGACTGGACTATCACTGTCAACTACCAAGCATTGGTATTTTACCAGCAGATTAAGCTCTTTGATTTAGTCGACAGATTAGCGGTGATCACTCCTTGATGTATCTTACATATTGTCTCATTCTTAATAGTATTGGAAAAAGTAGTCTATCGAATAATATTTTATTCGTATGATAATTATACAATTAGCAAAACGGGATAGAATAGAGAAAAAAGGGTACCCAGACACAGGTTTGATCCTTCTGTCTGCTTTCAAAAAATAACGGTGCCAAGTCCGGTTATCTTAATTTCCTATCCTTGCCTTTCATTTATGCTTTTCTAGTGTAGTTCCCTATTGGATTGCGGCGTATGATTGTAAATTTTGGCCATTGGTGTAAACTGTTATCTATTGTTTTTATTATTTTAATTTTTGCAGTCAACTGTCGCTGACGAAATCAAAAGCAACTAACTACAGAGTATAGATGCATTTCAAGTCTTTCCTAAGGTGTTCCTAAGTGACAAAACTGTATAGTTTCTATATTAAAATTACAATGGAATTTAAGCACAAAAAATTTATAGCGGTATCATATCCCCTCACACAGGCATTGTCCGTTGTCCTTGCAATACTAGAGGACTTTTGGGGTCTTGATTTTTCTCAACTTCTAAAATGTGAAACATGTGATCTACTGGACTGATTCACCAACCATTCAATACCGAAAGAGATACATATTTAAGACAACCTTTATCAAAACTATATGAAGGGATGGGTGGAACATCGAAGCGGATCGACGAAAAAGCGGCAAATGCTCAAAAAGAGACTATCATACCAGGAGATTTTTTTTCAGTAGGCTAAAGGTTCTAGAGGTGTGAAAACATCGAACTTTCCTTTGTTACGAAAGATCACCGAGTCAGGAAAGAAGAAGAAGAAGTAAAACTATGTAAGAGTCAGTGAAATGGATAATGCGTTTGCATGCATATAATAATAGTCGAAATAATATCCTTTTAATTGCAAGCACGTCATGCTTTTGTAAGGATTGTATAAAAACAGATGATGTAGAAACTGGAGTGAACGAACCAGAAATAAAACACATGGAAATTTATGCCATAAACAGACAGTATGACAGATACATGCGGTCAAAAAGGAACACAGGAACAGAAACAAAGTACACGGAAAATGAGTTTGTAGCAACAACTGATCTTGTAAGTGGTAAGTCTGTCAAAATTCTAAACATAGATGTAGCGACAACAAAGCTACAATTTCGTTTATGCAACAGAAAAAAATATCTTTCAATGGCCGACCACAAATAACTGGGTCGCAAGTGATGGTATTTTATGGAAGGTTAGAGAACCAGTTCTATCAAGAATGTCGAGGAGAATGTTAAGGTTGCAGAGAGAAGATTTGGACACAGTCGAAGAGCTTTATTCTAAAAAGTGAATAATAGAAGCGTTACCAGATACCTTGAGAAGGACGTTCCAATGAATTTAACCATGTCCATAAGTTTTTATTTGTGGATCGCATCCGGCGCTTGAAAACAACAGTGAAATTCAGAAATCCTAGAAGACAATGTACATTTGAAAATAATTTTTATAAAAAGATATTTTTGTATTTTTATTATAGCTATCTGTATTACTAAGGTAATAATGGGAACCCCTGCCCGTTTTTATTTTTGAAATGAGGTATAAAATTTGTTAAAATGGATAATGGAGTATTTGCCTGCTATGGAACTCAAGCCAGAAACCTATAATTTTGACAGAAACTTGTTTTTTACTGCATGTTATGTTTTGATTTCAGCCATATGTATAAACTTATTTATAAGGGGAACCCCTGACCATTTTTAAAGGGAGTCTCATAATGCCCTGAAATTGGATATGGGAGTTCGTTTGGGAGACATTTGTGTAACGCTCTGCGAACACAGTGATAAGTTTTTCAATTTAAGATTTAATTGTTGCTTGAATTGATCATAGTTTGTACCATATCTTGTGTCATATGTTTTTCTGAAGCAATTTTAAATATTATAATGTTTACGTGCTAAAAGAACAACGAACAAATTGATTAGACAAATAATATTCGAAATAATTACAAAGTACTCACTAGGTTGTAACATAGCAACAACACAGATACCAGACACTCGGATTTAAACTAAAAAAATCCAATTATCATACAAAATTATAGACCATTGTTAACAATTACACTTATTACAAAGAACTAAAGAAAGAGAAAACGTTTATGAAAGGCTGTGATGAAAAGATTCACAAGACAAAATCACAATATTTCACATGAACGAAAATTGCTTTTTTATTGTTGATGTTGAGAAGTCTTCAGGAGACCTTTCTTATCAATGTTTTACTAATATGTCTTTAATAAAGCAGCATTTTACTATGATTACAAAGAAAACATTGCTTCCGTATGACAAGTGGTGGAATTGGAAACTGAACCTGGGATGCGGGTCAGTTGTTGATTTTTTTTTTTCTTTGAATAGATAAATTTTGTTTACCATATATCCCATTTACAAGAAGTCACTGAAAAACTTCATTTATGGCTTTACACTTTTACTCAAAATGAAAAAATAAGTAAAAGTGTTAGTGCTCAAGAGAAACATACATAATCTACAAGCAGTCATTTCTGAAATGCACTTAACAAGTTGCACAGGGTGCCAAATACCAAAGGAACAAGGGAAGCAATGACCACAAAAAAGTCCAAAGACATGGGAAAAACGGCAACAGAGAGAAATAAAGATAAAACAATGACGTGAGACAGCTACAATGCACGGAAATAAAAAAAGGCGAGATTAAAAACTAAGGCACTCATAGTGTTGTTAACTATGCTCAACCGTCGAGCATCCTTTTCTGAAAAATTACCCAAGGCTATTATTTCTATATTATTATTCAATTTGATATTGATATAAAATAACTAAATACCGAAGTTACTGTGAATATCATTTCTGTGTATGCGCATTTTCTTCAGTGCAGATAAAATCTAAACGTTTGGAAGACCATTAACTCAAAGATGTTTAAAAACTGATAGAGAACAAATAACCAATATGATCAAAATGTAAAGCCAAAATCAGCTAAGGACAGAGCTTTGCGTGAGGGAGATACTCCATAGTTTTAAACAAAATTTACAAAAATTTAGATATTGCAAGGTTCCAAATAGAATCGGCTTTCGGGTCAGCACCGAAGTACTGACTACTGGGCTGGTGAATACCATCTGGGACTAACAGTCCACCAGCAGAGGCGTCGACCCAGTGGTAACAAATAACTAAATACCGAAGTTACTGTGAATTTTATTTCTGCATAAAAAGTTTAATTTAAGCTTTGAAAATAGATATTGTCTTAATTGTTACAATTTTTGGTAACACCAACTACAAATAGAGAATAGCCCTTTTCAAAAAGTGATGTTATCTTTTCCTGGATTTGAACTCCCCCATCAAATGGAGGTACAAACACTCTTCGCTTCCGGTTATCACTCGTACAGTTGGCTAACAATACACAACTTAAACCCTGAATACATTTTAATTATAACAAAATTAGTGCACTGGCACAGTAAACCACACTAGACGACATTGTAATCTAAATACATGTATGAACAGTTTTATGAACTGTGTTCAGGATGAACAACACTTGCCGTGTTGGGTTGATAACCGGAACTGTTTATTTGTATTTGAATGCCGAAACCGAAAGGCGGAACAAATAATTTTTTTGAAAAGGCCTATAGCGTACTTACTGTTTGTTGATTTTTTTTATTTC
>MJUU01046953.1:164728-193118 GCA_002080025.1 Modiolus philippinarum | reverse complement strand
TGTGTTAATTCATTGTCATAGTTGACGTTATTCCTTTGTTAAGCTTACATTAATGTTGTTAAGTTGTCATGTTCTGTAGTGTTTGTGTTCATTTCATGTTGTATCACTTCATATCTATCCTTATGTTTGTATTTGTAGTTCATATTGTTTCAATATATATTTGTGTTCATAATTAATGTCAGTTGATAGTCATAGCTGACGTTATGCTTCCGCTTTTAGTATTTCATTTCACATTAGTTTTCATATTATCTTCAGTATCAATTTGAATTCATAATATCACTTAACGTTTATTTCGTCTTCTACTTGTTATCATTCATAACTTAATATGTTTATATGTTATGTGTTCATAGTCATGAATGGTCTTATGTTCATATCAATGTCATTGATGTTTTGGGTCAGTTTATTGTCATAGCTGACGTTATGTTTATATTTTTGGTTCACATCAGTGTTAATATTCATATGTTTTGATATCACTTTATAGTCGTAGTTAACTGTATGCTTATGATTTGGTGTTCACATTCGTGTTAATGTTCATATGTTTACATGTCCTGTGTGAATTCGTTGTCATAGTTGACGTTGTTTATTTGTTAAGCTTACATTAATGTTGTTGAGTTGTCATGTTCTGTTGTGTTTGTGTTCAGTTTCATGTTGTATCACTTCATATTTATCTTTATGTTTGTATTTGTAGTTCATAGTGTTTCAATATTTATTTGTGTTCATAGTTAATGTCAGTTGATAGTCATAGCTGATGTTAGGTTCCGCTTTTAGTATTTCAGTTCACATTAGTTTTCATATTATCTTCAGTATCAATTTGTTCTCATAGTATCACTTGATATTTCGTCTTCTACTTGTCATCATTTATAATTTAAACAACAAAATACCGAAGCTACTGTCAATTTATTTTCTGCATATGCGCATTTGGACAACTTATGTCTCATCAGTGCAGATAAAACCAAAACATTTGGAAGTCCATAACCCGAAAAACATGTAAATGCTGATAGAGAACAAATAACCAAAAGGGTCTAAATAGAAAAGCCAAAATTCAGCTAAGGACAGAGCTATGCATGAGGGAGATACTCCTTAGTTTTAAACAATATGTTTATATGTTATGTGTTCATAGTCATGAATGGTCTTATGTTCATATCAATGTCGTTGATGATTTGTGTTAATTCTTAGTCATAGTTTCATTATGTGGTTTCAATGAAATATGATATCCATCAGTATGAATAGGGTAACAGATATGATAAGAGTAAGGGTTATACAAAAAGGTAAGGGTTACTGTTATATACATTAAGGTTAGAGTTACTGTTATATACATAAAGGTTAGGGTACATAAGGGTTAGGGTTATATACATTAGGGTAAGGGTTATTACCAAAGGGTTACTGTTATATACATGAGGGTTACTGTTGTTACATAAGGGTTACTGTTTATATACCAAAGGGTAATGATAACTGCTTTATACTTAAGGGTTAGGGTCACTAATATAAAAATTAAGTTAAGGGTTATTGTTATATACATAAGGGTTACTGTTACATAAGGTTAGAGTTATATACATAAGGGTTAGGGTTACTGTTACTGTTATTCAAATAAAGGTAAGAGTTATATATATTAGGGTTAGGGTTTTACATAAGGTTTAGTGTTATATACATTAGGGTTAGGGTTATACATAAGGATTAGAGTTATATACATTAGGTTGAGGGTTATATACATTAGGGTAAGGGTTATACATAAGAGTTAGGGTTATATACATAAGGGATAGTGTTATATACATAAGGGTTAGGGTTAGGATTAAAAAGAAGAGAACTCCAATAGTTTAAAATATAACAATTAAATTCTAATTTAATATAAATTATAATAATAAAAAATGTGAGTGAACTNAGAATTTAGCCCGTTTTACCCGTCTCAGCTGTAGTGAATAACAATTGCTTATTTTCGTTAGTCCCGTAGATAGTAGTTAACTATGACAAAAAGCCGTAGGTTTTCAAAAAACGTTTTTGAAAACCTACGGCTTTTCCCCATAGTTAACTACTAATCTGACATTCACATCGCTTGATAAATCTATAACCGTACAAAGCGCAACAACTCTAATCCACATGATAGTAAAATTACTTGATAGACCAAGTCACATCTGTTGAAGATTTTACATTGGTCGAATTTCGAATTTTCATGTACATGTTAATATTTTTACATTTAAATTGAGATTTCACTATCCATGTAGATAATATAATGGGGTTTGGGTTCAGTTTTATTGGTCTTATTAAGTTTAATGGTATTGTGTGTTTTTTATGGAAATTTACTAAGTCATACCAAAAACAAAAGTGGGATTTATTTTGTCGAGATGTTATTCAATTTTGAAGAGGTAAGGCTTGAACTTACTATGAGGTATGAGCAAAGCTCATTGCTGAAGGCCTCATGGTGACTTCAAGATGAAGAACAACAATAAAAGCGTTGTTCCTTTGCTTGTTTTTTACCATGTATTTGTAGAGTCTTTGTCTCATGTGCATTTACTCCATATCCTTTTATTCACCATTTAAAATTTAATTCAATGTTTCCTTTAAACAATGGTACATCAAGAACTTAGAAATTGCTATTCATATAAATAGAAAACGTCCTTTATATATTTCAGGTGCAAATATTTAAAATTGCGCACCCCAAAAAAACAAATGCTAACCGTGAAACTTGTTTAAATGAAGATAAACGACAAAACATTATAAAAAATAAAACAATGAACCGTCTGCATAAAATTAATATTCATACTTTTAAATTTCGCGAGGGGTTCGTTGGTAAAATGAAGCCAACTTTTAGTTTCATGGGATTTTTCTATATTTGAGGAAATGGCCTTTAACCCCATTTTTAATAAAATGTGACCAACTTTGATCTACGACATTGTTATTTCGATGCGCCATGATCTCATCTTTCCAAAAATGTATAATGCAGGTGTGTGTGTGTGATTCCGTTAACCCATATTCGAAAAATCGTCATTTGGGCATCCTACTAATAATAGGACTCTTAGAATTACCTTTCTAGACTTCTTTGCAAAAACAAAAGACGTTTTCTTTACTGTTGTTTTTAGTATAAACTTATTTTATTCATATAAATATTCATACATATATACAATTCATACAGAGCATAAACAAAAAAGGATTCAGAAACAAGCTAACATGCTTATGTAAATCTGTTTCCTCATTACATACAATATAATAAACATGACAAAAAAGCTCGTTACAGCACGAAAAATATTGATACATGAATCGAAATCTGTAACTTTGACTGTTATATTAGAAATGAAATGAAATGAAAATCAACAAAACAAAAAGAAAATCTTAACATCATAATACACTAGAAAATATAAATGATATTTATTGTGGTGTGTCAAGGTGTAAATCTGTTACTTTTGTACTGCAACAAAAACTTTCGCATTTTGATCATCAGATAAATCAGGAGATCCAAAAATTATAATATATAATTTGGAACAAAATTCAAAGCTGCAAACAGATTATGTTTAAGTAGAAAATATCTTAAACAATGAAAGAAAAAGTGAGAAGGGGATTCTAAGGCGCCGCAAACATAATTGGGAGAGTCAACAAGATTTCTCATGAACAAATGCAAATTTAAAAAACTGCAATCCATACGTATTATAGTATGCAAAATCTGACCCAGCCTATTACCAGCAAAAAAATACGGTGGAATTCTGTTGTAATTCACTAATCTTTTCCTTAAATAAACTAAGTGTTTCACAGTTCCTGATATGTTAGGAAGCTTATTCCATTCTTTTATAGAGGAAGGTAAAAAGTAATCAGAATACAAATTGGTTCTGGTCCTAATCTCTAATAAATTACTAGATTGTCGAGTATTGTGATTATGGCGATCAGAAATAGAATTAGGAACAAGACTACTTAAATATTCAGGGGTCTTATCATTTACCATTTTATTAAAAAGAACGAGTTTATGTTTCATCCGCCCGTCAGAGAGTTTCTTCATATAACTTAACACGAGAAGTCAGTTTTGTTCCCTGCGTCACAATTCTAGTGGCGTTTAACTGTACATTTTCCAGTTTATTTATCAAACTCTGATTTTTTGTGTCCCAAATGACATCAGCATATTCTAAAATAGGACGAATGAAACGTAGATATATTTTTTCCAGAGAGAATCGATCAAGAGTCATCCGTAATTTTTGAAGAATATTAACTCGTTTATAAGCCTTTTTTACAATATAATCTATGTGGTCATGCCAGAACCCAGTATTAGAAATTACAACTCCTAGTTGTTTATGATTATCTACTGTTTAAGAATCTGATTGTCCATGAGTAAATAAGGGTGAACCGGTTTATTGGATTTCCTGGATATGATCATCGATTCGGTCTTCTGAGCATTTAATTTTACCAACCATTTCAGAGACCAATCATGTATTTTTGTCAAGTCGTTATTTAATATATCAGAAGCATTTTGTGGGCTATCAACAACTAGGTATAAACTCGTATCGTCAGCGAACAGTCTAATTTCGGCATTTTTATCTTCAACAGTATCATTTATAAAAAGAATAAAAAGCAAAGGACCTAGAATTGATCCTTGAGGTACACCGGCCTTTATAGATAACCACTCTGAATTACACCCATTGATAACAAACCTTTGAAACCTCCCATCTAAATGATTAACAAACCAATGTAGCAAGTTCCCTCAAATCCCAATTTGTTGCAATTTGAATAAAAGTCCCTTATGCCAAACTCTGCCAAAAGCCTTGCTAATATCACAGAAAACAACCCGCACTTCCTTTCCACTATCTAAAGCTTTACCAAATTCATTCGTAATGTTAACTAATTGATTAACAGCGGAATCTCCTTTTGTAAAACCAGACAGGTGCTTGGATAGAATATTATAATCAAGTATGTAATTGTGGATGTACTTATATCCACAACGTTCAAAACATTTTGATATGACACTTAATAACGATATGGACCGATAATTCTTTACTTCATTCGGTTTGTTGTTTTTGAAAACAGGAGTAACATTAGCTCTTTTCCATCGACTTGGAAAAAAAGCTTTCTGTAAAGATAAGTTAAATAATTTACACAAGGGAAATTTAATAATAGAGACAGCCTCCTTCATCATGCAGTCTTGGATTGATCAAATCCGGACTGGAAGCTTTATTAGGATTCAAAATCTTAAGAACCTCCTCGACATCATTCTCTGTAATATATACATTATTCATACTGTGTCCAATTTGAACCAAATTAGGTAAAAGACTATTAGAATCGTCAATTTCTGACTGATCAGCAAAATATTTGTTAAATATATTTGCTTTTTCTGTTTCGTCAACTGTTGTTTTTGAACAGAGCTTTCTCTTATTTAGAGCTTTAATATATAAGTAAACAACTGTGTTAATTATTATCTCTTATATTATAATTTTCTTTGTTAGCGTTGCAAAATATCCCGTCGTGGACCTCAAAATTTAACACTGAGACTCTATGTACATATTTCCACGTTCATAGAGATCGACATGTGTTGCTGGAAAAATATTTTTCTTAATTAATGTGCAGTTTTCTTCAAATTATCGTGCTTCCATTTAGCATTTTTATCGATTAGTGCAATTCATATTTAAAGAAAATGTCGATAAACATGATTTCCATTTTGTCCAATTCCACCCTTTATGTCACGTGGTCAGCATTTCATAACATCTCTGCTTGACCTACATCCCAAGGCGTGTAAAGAAAATGTACGTTAGAAAATAAGGATTATAAATCAGGTATAGAATGCATAGTGCATGTGAGTGCATGCTTTCACAAATAATACGAACTGGGTGTGACTTACCGTCCCTGCGGTTGAACGGTTTCGAGAACTGAAGAAATGGATTCGCAATATTAAAAGTAACTTCAATCTCGGGAACCGGTATTAAATTAAAACATACGAATCTGATAGACCGGGTCCCATATGTGTAAGAGAAAACATGTATTTTGGACTTTCGTTGTTCTCCTCCTTCTGATATGGTACCCAGTATATAGGGAGGGCGAGAGGGGGTCTCATCCCGATTTCCCGTCATTAAAGTGAGCAAATCTCAGACATTTTATGCAAAATGTCCCGATCTCGAAAGATTGTATTTAACAAACCAATTTTTGCTAATCCCTTTAAATTTCACCTTAAATCCCAATTTCCCGGGTCTAAAAACGCCCCTCCTGTGTCCAGATGTCATTTGTATCCCTAATTCCCGGTCTCATAAAGGGGCCATCTCGATTTCCCGAAGTTAAAAATGGCCTAACCCGGCGTCACGAAAATGGTCTCACCACCCTGTATAAGACCGAGTCCCATTACGTATACATATAAGGAAAATATTTATTTTGGACTTCCGCTTCTCCTTCTTATATGGAACCCAGTATATCAATATCGTAAATTGTTACCAGCCCCTGTGGCTTCAATAGTTCGAAAGCTCGATTCAAGTTTATTTGCTATTTGCATGATTTGTCAATTGTCTAAATATATTTTTGTTTGTATTATTCTAATAATTTTCTGGTGATTATTTCCAGCATAACAATTATACCATTGGATTCAAATACTCTCCAGTGACGACAGTGTTGCACAATTATACCATTGGATTCAATACTCTCAATTGCAGGTGTTGCACATGATTTACGAACAATTTGATTTTCAAAGGGCCTGACCACTATACAAAATGTTATAGCAACTTGGTTGAAAAAAGTAGTCTAGCCCCCACTCTGTTCAATAGGCAATGGTGCTCAACAAATTTTCCGAGCATAGTATATTTCGGGAAAATAGAAAATTGGTTCTTAAAGCGGGCCAATACAATTTCCCGTCTCGGGTGAAAATGAATCCGAGTCTGTTTGCCCACAATCATGTTCGCCCATTTTCCCATTTGTCCAGGGTCCAATCATGTCCATTCGCACACGTCCATTTATCAATAAAAGTTGATTGTATTTTATAATAAAAAGGTCGTAATTATATTATAATTTTTATTATATCTTCTTTTATTGTTTTTACCTTTCTATGTCTCAAAATGTCCTTTGTATAATTCGATTCGATTATTCACTTTAGTGGGTGTCCTACAACATTATGTGGCCAATAAAATTTCCCGTCTTTGGTGATAATGAATCCAGATCCGTTCGCCCACAATCACATTTGCCTAACTAGTTCGCCCAGGGTCTGTTTAATTGTCCACCATATTTATCAATAAAAGTTGATGGTATTTTATGATCACTATGGTTGAAGGGCCATGGAAAAGGTCGGAATTGTCTATAATTTTTATTTTCTTTAAAAGTTAATTCCCGACATATAGCATATCGATTTTTATACGCCCGTCGAAAGATGGACATATCATCATATATACCCTCCGTCTGTCCGTCCGTTAACTTTTTGGTTTCCGGAGATTTTTTCTGGAACCGCATGACATACTGATTCCATATTTGATATGTGAGTATATCTAGGTGAGATACAGATCAAGTTTGAATTTGGTTCCGGTCGGTTGATTTTGTACAGAGTTATGGCCCTTTGACTCAGTGAAATTTTCTAAAATATAGGTTTCCGGAGATTTTTTTTTGTAACATCTTGACATGTTGATTTCATATTTGGTATATGAATATACAGATCAAGTTTGAATTTGGTTCTGGTCGGTTGATTTTGTACAGAGTTATGGCCCTTGGACTTAGTGAAATTTTGAATAATATAGGTCTCCGAAGTTTTTTTTTCTGTAAACGCTTGACATATTGATTTGATATTTGGTATATGAGTGTATATAGTTGAGATACAGATCAAGATTTATTTTAGTCCTGATTGGTTGATTGTGTATGAAGTTATGGCCCTTGGGCTTAGTGAATTTCTGAAAAACTTCAATTCCCGACATATCGATTTTTATACGCCCGTCGGAAGATGGACATATCATCGTATGCCCTCCGTCTGTCCGTCCGTTAACTTTTTGGTTGCCGGAGATTTTTTCTGGAACCGCATGACATACTGATTCCATATTTGATATGTGAGTATATCTAGGTGAGATACAGATCAAGTTTGAATTTGGATCCGGTCGGTTGATTTTGTACAGAGTTATGGCCCTTTGACTTAGTGAAATTTTGAAAAATATAGGTTTCCGGAGATTTTTTTTTGTAACCTCTTGACATATTGATTTCATATTTGGTATATGAATATACAGATCAAGTTTGAATTTGGTTCTGTACAGAGTTATGGCCCTTGGACTTAGTGAAATGTTGAATAATATAGGTCTCCGAAGTTTTTTTCTGTAAACGCTTGACATATTGATTTGATATTTGGTATATGAGTGTATATAGTTGAGATACAGATCAAGATTTATTTTACTCCTGATTGGTTGATTGTGTATGTAGTTATGGCCCTTGGACTTAGTGAATTTCTGAAAAACTTCGTTAATTCCCGACATATAGCATATAGATTTTTATTCGCCCGTCGAAAGATGGACATATCATCGTATACCCTCCGTCTGTCCGTCCGTTAACTTTTTGGTTTCCGGAGATTTTTTCTGGAACCGCATGACATACTGATTCCATATTTGATATGTGAGTATATCTAGGTGAGATACAGATCAGGTTTGAATTTGGTTCCGGTCGGTTGATTTTGTACAGAGTTATGGCCCTTTGACTTAGTGAAATTTTGAAAAATATAGGTTTCCGGAGATTTTTTTTTTGTAACCTCTTGACATATTGATTTCATATTTGGTATATGAATATACAGATCAAGTTTGAATTTGGTTCTGGTCGGTTGATTTTGTACAGAGTTATGGCCCTTGGACTTAGTAAAATTTTGAATAATATAGGTCTCTGAAGTTTTTTTTCTGTAAACGCTCGCCATATTGATTTGATATTTGGTATATGAGTGTATATAGTTGAGATACAGATCAAGATTTATTTTAGTCCTGATTGGTTGATTGTGTATGAAGTTATGGCCCTCGGACTTAGTGAATTTCTGAAAAACTTCAGTTTCTCCACCTTTTCTTTACAATGCATGAATATGTTGATTTGATACATAGTATATGATTGTACATTTATAAATTACTGATCAAGTTAAAATTTGGTTCCTGTTGAATGATTTTTGTGGACAGTTATGGCCCTCGGACTTTTTTTTTTTTTGGGAAATTCATTTTTTTCACCTTTCTATGCATTAATTTTACATATTAATTTGATATTTATTAAATGGTTACATCTTGGTAAGGCACATATTCTGTTTGATTTTTTTCAATAAAAAATTTGTTGTGGTCTAATAATGCCATAAAGTTGCAGTTGACAGTGGACGGGTGTATCATTTGCTCTTGGCGCAGCTGTTTATTCTCGGAGGTGAAACATTGAGGAATCAGTTGTGATCGTATGGAAAAGGTCCGAGCACAAAATCTAATTCTCTCAATGCACATATTTGAAATTAATATGATGAATTCATCACAAGATTTTAAGCACATAACATCCGTCATATAAATTTTTAGATTGAAAATGAATTAAATAATAACATCGAAAGTTGGTGGATTTCCCATATCATGCATATGCTAGACGAAAAATCCTGAATCTTGCACTGTCCGTATGACTTCCCGTTCTATTTGTTTACATTTTATCTGCTCTGTGATTGGTTAAAATGAAACTGTGACATCAACACGAAATAATCTATTTTATTGTTTTCCGTTTTATGTCCTAAGTTACAGAACTTGGAATTTTCTGAAATTAAGTAAGTCTTTATTATTGAAAACATTAACAATACTTTATTTTATGGGATCACTACCCTAAAGCATAAATATTTTTATTACCCATGATACGATGAATTGATCGATACATATGAGAAGTCCCTACCCTCACCGATTAAGAATGATATACTATCTAGAAAATGGTTTAGATCCCTGCCCATAAACCAAATATATTTTTATTACACATGACAAGATGAATTGATTTTCACATACCACAATTCCCTAATTGCCTCTTTAATCAAGTTCAATCAGATTGAGTTTTTAGTGCCAAGAATCAGTTTGCTCTAAAGTGGGGACGGTCGTGTCATGCGCTCTTGGCGCAGCTCTTTATTTGATAGTTTTTCCATTAAAAATGCTACATTGTGTATAAATATTCTGGAATCCCCCTGATTTTGGACAATTGTTTAGCTATCGTTTAGATTAATTATTATTATTTATTAATTATTAATTACTATCAGTATTTTCACTCATGTCAGACCCATTGGTGTTTTGTAATTAACTGAAACACTCTGTGTGTACTGAATAAAAACTCTGTTGAATTAATAGCTCTAAGTTCTGAATCCCCATTGCAGAGGGAGGAGCGAAAATATTTTGGGAGTATTTCTTAGTAAAACATCAGTATATTCTTTAAAAAATACATGATTGTCCAAAAAAGGGGTGGTTCCAACCACTGGTCCCCCTCCCCTGGATCCGCCAATGAAGGAGGTAGTTGAAAACTTTGGGGGGGTGGGGTGGATACAGGTCCGAATCCTGAACCCCGATACCATCATAATGAAACTTTGAAATCACAATAAATGTAGATCAATTAACATGCCTAAAGAATGCACTTTTTCATGAGTTTCATGAACAAAAAAAAAAAAAAAATACATGAAAAGTTAATGAGAAATACATTTATTTCAATGTGATGTTAGTCCAGTATGCATTCCATACATGTACTTTACATACAGAGACTGTAGGACTAATAATTAAGGTAGTTTGAGCATAATAAAAATATCACACAGATTTTTTTTTATTTTAAGATAGGTCTTGAATCAAATGTTCCAAAAATAAATGTATGTCTTTAATCATCTATTCCTGATAGCTGGCTTTGAAAATCAGGCCAAATTCAAAGATTGTTCAGCAATATTTACAAAGAATATACATATATATATATATATGACACTTACATGAAATTAACAAGGGACAAATTTCATGGTATTCGAACCTGTGCTTCTTCAGTGAATAATTAGATATTGATTTACAAAATTGTAAGGGATGGAATAAAGTAGGATTTAAAGTCTCCTTGAAAAAAACTTTTTTGACACATGGAGCAAAAAAAGATCCCTGTATTAAAAAGATAAAGGCAAACTCGATACATATTTCAAATTTAAATCTACATTTGAAATTGAAAATTACATATCTATTCTACAGTATAATAATCGTAAGGTTTTGGCCAAGTTTAGATTTAGTAACTATACCTTAAGAATTGAAACTGGTCAACATGAAAGAAAAATGAACGATCTGGGTAAAATTGAGTCTATACCAGAGTTGAAAGGCTCTGTTAAGATTGCAATCTTAGCACTATTGACAATACTGAAGATGAGGTGCATTTTACTTTAGAATGCCCTCTATATCATGTATATGAAATCTGTCGTAATATTTTTTTACAAGATTTAATTATTAAATATCCAAGTTTAAATACACTTAAGGTTGATCGACTCTGATACACGGCACATTCAATTGGCGCATTTGCGAAACACGAATTGGATTTGGCATTGCCTTGATTTTCAAGCTGGAATATTCCTCTATTGGCCTTTTCGTTGTGATATTGAAGTACACTTTCCCGGGAATTAGTCTCTTTCCCATAAATATTGTCTGTTTTGTAAACTTTTTAAAATATCTCTCTTGATGAAACGGTGACACATAGATTTTTTCAGCCCAACATAAAGCTCAAGTGTATATCTCTGAAATTTCAAAAAAATGGAAAAAATCTGTCTGATAGTTTTCATATAAAAGCTAAATAAAAAGCATGTTCTCACAGTTCCCTATATATTCTTTGTAAATATTGTTGAAGAATACTCAGTTTGACCTGATTTTCAAAGTCTGATAACAGGAAAAGATGATCAGTGACATATCGTTTTTATTTTATTTTTGGGACAAATGGACTAATACCTACAAAATATCTTAAAAAATGAAAAAAAAAAAAGATCTGTCTGATATTTTTATTAGGATCGATCTACATTAACCAACTAAATTTATTTATTTGGATAAAGAATAATGAAGACACAAATTTTTTCATCTCTTTGTGCAAATACATTGATAATATTTTTCAGATAAGGAGACAAAACAAAACAAAATTAATTTGATCAAGACTTATTTCGGTGTATACCTCCTCAGTAGTTACATTGTTCATATAATAGAAAAAATAGGGGAAACTAGGAATGTGTCAAAGAGACAACGACCCAAAGGGGAGTAATAACAACTCATAGCCACCATAAGATCTTCAATGAACAGTGAGGAATCCCCACACCCAACAGCAGGTCCATTAGGCCAAAATTGAAATATCCTAAATTCTCGTCACGACCTGCCCCAATTTTTTTCACCCGCCTGAATTAAATTTATTCTTAGTTTTGGTCTATTTGGGTATATTTCTTTTAATATGACAACATTTCACACGAAAGAAAATATAAAGTACAATTTGCCCGCCAGAACGCTCCAAATTTTTAGTGGATAAGAATCTAGGAATTATTCTATTATGGTCCTAGAGACTGTATTTTATAGACCCCATCAGTGGAAAAGTTCAAATGTACCCATTGTAGACAAAAATATGAAAAAAAATGCTCCTGTTTGTCAGAACCCACCCCCATCACCTAAATATATATCGAGTGACCCCCTGGAAGTAAACATTTTTTGTGTCTTGAATGGATCTTGATAAGGTTTAAGCAGTGTTGGCCGCAGCTTATGTAAACATGAGTCGAGGTTGTCACAAAAAAAAAGAGCATGTACCGGTTAAATCATGAAAAGGATATGTTTTGTGTGAAGCGGGAAACGCTGAAAAAAATCCATGTGAACCGGGAAAAGGGATATTGTTCAAGAATAATAGAATGAAAAAGATAACAGGAAACAACATGAACAAGGAACTGCACAAGAAAAAACCCACAATAAAAATACAAATGACAAACGTAAACAACGATAGGAACCCAGGACAGCCGGACTTGGTAAAGGCACTAGCAAAAGCAAGCAGTAGAGTTAAACCGGTTTATGGGTACCCAAGAGTCTTTGTAAATATTGATGTGCACTTTTAAAGATTTTCCTACATCTTATTTCCTGCTTATTTTTCAAAGCCAATCCATGGCCAGCTTCCTGCATATTACCCACTATAATAGTCACTATTATAAAACATGTAAAAGGGGGCGAGCAAATCTTTTTTTGGGAGTGTTTAAGCTTAGGAATTCAGGAGTTATATAATTTAAGCCCAGAATGCATGAGATCGATATTTCTTTTTTTTTTATTTCCTTCGTAGTTCAGGATTTTAAATGTAAAAATAAAGTTTCGATTCAGGGAGCCCCCCCCCATCCCCCTCGTAAAAGAATCATATTTTTTTCCATATACATTAATATTGAACATGACAATTTGTCGGCTTCTATTATTAATTTATCTGTTACCATTTGTCAATATTAGCACCCTTATGTGCAGTTGCTCAGTGCATTAGCAGATTGGGACATGTTGCACCCCCACCCCCACCCCCGTTTCTTGAAAACTGGAAATTCCTAGCAGGGGCATGCTCCTCAGTCTAATTAGCATCATTGATTTCATAATTTATTCCGCCATGCTTGGACCCCTCCCCTTTTTGTCTTGCCCGCAACAAAAAGTCAGAAAGGTGAGACTAAGGGATAGTGTTTCCAGTGGGTGGGGGTGGCAGCATCAACAAATGTGAATTAACAAGCTAATGTTAGTTGTAGGTCAATAGTATTTGATGTGCAGTTGCATCAGTATAGGTACAACTCAAATACCTACTTAGAATATGGCAATGGCCCCTTAGTAATGCATGAATGATCACAAAGTTTTTAGTAAGCAGTTAGTACAGCCTGTACCAGTAGTCCCCCCAACCCCTTTGAAAATTTGCATTTCAATCTAACGCTTTATAATTTCATACTTTATTTCTAAGCTTTTTTTCCAGCAATTTGTAAATTTCATACAGGCATGTGCACCTCAGTCTTAGCCTCAATTGTTTTACATATGTACATGATGTATGTGTATCTTTCAGGGGAACAGAATGTTTGCCTTAGTCAATGTTAATGAATACTATGCTATTTGAAATAAGCAATTTTTTTTCACCACCTTATCCTACACCACATTTATATAATTAGTTCAAAAGGTTCCTGATATATATATCTTGTCTTCTATAATAATCATTTAAATCAATGTAATGAACTATATATATATATTTTAATTGTTTGTGATTGTTCTGCTCGGAAGGGCGCATTAATTTGCAAATAAAAAATTTTGTCTAATAAAAATTAGGTTACTTTGACCTACATAACATGCACCAGTTACGCAGTTTAAAGTTTGTCTTTGGTTTACAAATCCAATTTGTATCTTCAGGGATCATCTGATAATTTCAGCTAATTGTTAAGTAATGCAAAGGGAGACAACTTTACACAATGACTTCTGACTCCTGTTGGACTAGTGTTGGTAGGTCAATATCCATGCACATTTAGGTCACAGTGACCTATATTTTCCACTTGATTGACTTACATGTACATTCAAGTATATGTCCAACTTCAGATCTCAGTTACTAATAATCATGTACATGGTATTATATGCCTTGCATAAATATGCATCCATCTTTGGTGGTACTGCTCCATGTATCAGGCAAAATGAGAGTACTCAGACCTATTTTTTTCACTTGATTGACATAAATGTCATACTGTACATTCAAATTTTGGTCCAAGTATGGTAGAATCACTGCATCATTGCATTTTGGTTCATTCAATTTTGAAAGTTTCTGTACATATAGAGATATGCCAAAGCTAGGGAAACTTTGTAAACCTTAAGATGTTTTATTTAAACACAAATTAAGCAATCTGATTTGCTCAACATCTTTTGTTAACAATTTATCAAATATTACTTCATATTTTGTTACTTATATATATTTATAACTTCCAGTTTCATTCTCAGTGTTTGCTCTTCAGTGAACAATGGCATGGTAATTTTACAATATTGTTGCTGTAAGGATGTTCCACTAAGGATATTATCAATTTATAAATCTTCTTAAACATGTTAAAGAACCTTCTTTTATTTATCAAACTAACACTCGTTGAGTTATTTTACCATTTATAATTCCATGCACATTCCCAATTACTTTTTCAGACCATTTAATCTATAAAGCGTTAGATTGAAATGCAAACAATTCATATGCACTGCCTACTGACGAGTCCCATTGCATATGAGTATTTTCAATTTCATAAATTTCATAAAGGGGACGAAACTCCCAAAGCCAAACTGACACAAAAAGTGTAAATTTATTAACTAATAAATATTTTAAATTAATATTTATATGTATTATGATGCAGTTTTTGTTTTTGTCAATTGCAGATTCAGTCAATACGTTTATGTAAGATAAGTACTATAGATATACAAAATGTATATATGTAAATTTAAAAGTACATGTATATGTATATAAATAACATTTAAAGTGACTACTACACTGCATTATATTTTTATTCAGAGTTTGGCATTACATTTGTAAGACACCCTGAAGTCAACATGGCCTTGGGAGTCTAGGCAAAGACCAAACACAAATGAACCTCAATTAGCAATCAAACCCAAGTTTTTGTCTGGCCTGCCTCGAAAGGCGCGGAAAGCAAGACATATGCGTAAAAAGTATGGCGACGGCAGCCAGGCGTAAACTTTTCTCAGTAAATATAATTGATAGGTCAATGATATTTGGTATATTGGTTGGTATTGAGGAGTACAAGACAGTCTGCTATATGGCTTTTGTCTGTGACCTCAATTCCACAGTCCAATGTAAAGATTTTTTGATTGGTTTATTTTCTCAGTAACTATAAGTGGTTGGTCAATTTGGCTTTTGTCCGTGACCTCAATTGCACAGTCCACTTATCATGTTAAGTTTCCCAGTATCTCTTAATGTAAAGTCAATAAAAAATATTTGGTATTTGAGTTTGTGTTAGATGGAACATGACTGCCTGCTATTTGGCTTTAACCCTTTACCTCATTTTCACGGTCTAGTGAACATGTTTAGTCTTTCAGTATCTATTGCTGGTAGGTCACTAATATTTGGCAATTTGGTTTTAGGTGATACCTGACAGTCTGCTATATTTTGTTTGTCAGTTACCCCATTTCACAGTTTAGCGACCATGTTAAGGTACATGTATCTGATTTAGTCAGTTCGAGTTTTCACATCAATTTTGCGACCAAGTAGGGATGGGCGAGACATCAATTTGTGTCCACACTTGTTTCATAATAAAAAACGAAACTGTCCTGTCACGCGCCATCTCCAATCGACAGGACATACTTTTGAAGATATCAAGGTACAGATCATTGAAGAAAACGATCAATGGGATGACTTAACAAGGGATTTGCGAGAGAATTTTGGGGTCCACCAGCTTTGCACTTTAGAACCCAACGGTCTTAACGAACGTGACCAAATGAAATTCAACAGTAACAAAAAATAAAAAAAAAAATATTTTTCCAGCGTCAAACAATTATGTTAACATCCTTTCAATTAATTGTATTTATATTTTTTTATTTCTTTCATATTTTATATTTACTATTTTTAGCTTTCTATGTCATAAAGAACGACAATATCTATGTTTCAATTTTCATTGTTAGTGTAGTGGTACCAACAAAAATATTTTTATCGCACATGCAAACACGTGCGTAGAGAATTTATAATCAGCCTGACGAAACCTGTGGAAAGGCGAAAATTTGCTGTCAATTTACCATCAATTTGCATTTTAGTGTCGTTATAATTATTTTATACAGATACTTATATTATTCCTATTTTTATTTACTTGTATCAGGGGGTGGTAAAGGGGGGTCCTCAACACGAAAGAACGTGCTTAAAAATTGCCGAAAACGAATCACGAGTGATAAATATGGCCAATCACGAAACACGAAAAATTGATGCTCGTATTCACCGAAAACTTGATCCTATCTAACGTTTTTTTACCTGAAAGCTCTTAAAATCAATGAAAATCTACGAAATTTTGCTCTGTGATACTTTCCGGTACCGTTACAATTCTAATTGCAACGAGTCCCGATTTTTTACAGGAAAATGAAGTTGAACACGCACGAAGTATAAAATATCCAAAACGAATCACGAGCTCAAAATATCGACAAAAACGAGGCACGTGGAATAATGCCGACACGAAAACACGAGGAATAAAAACACAAAACACGAAAACACGAATTTATAAAACGCCAAAAACGTTGCACGAAAATAACCCTTTACCACCCTCGTATCAGCTTCCGACATTCTAATTAAACAAGGTTGTTGATGTAGCTATTTTTAGACAAATATATATATTGATTTTAGACGCGTATATATATAAATATATCAGAAAGAATAGAAAACCTATACAAGTCAGTTAATTGTGAAATAAACTTCCGGTAAAAATATTATAGATTAACATAAGGGATCATTCAGAAACAACAAAAATACCTAAATTGGAGTTGATTCTAAAAGCTGTGAAAATTATTTATCGTGTAATTCCGTGATTTTCCTTATCGAAAATTTAAAATGTTCTGTTAGTTTATTGGTCTTTAAGGCAAAAGTAAATAAGGTGTCCAAATGGCAATCTGTAGAAACTAAATTAACACTAACTTCGGTATTTAATCATTTAACACTAACTTCTGTATTTAATAATTTAACACTAACTTCGGTATATAGTTATTGAACACTAACTTCGATATTTAGTCATTTAACACCAAGTTCGGTTTTTAACAATTTTACGATAACTGCGGTATTTAATAATTTACACTAACTTCGGTATTTAATAATTTAACACTAACTTCGGTATTAAGTAATTTAACACTAATTTCGGTATTTAGTCATTTAACACTAACTTCGGTATTTAACAATTTTACACTAACTGCGGTATTTAATAATTTAACATTAACTTCGATATTTAGTCATTTAACACTAACTTCAGTATTTAGTCATTTAACACTAACTTCGGTATTGAGTAATTTAACACTTACCTCGGTATTTAGTCATTTATTTACTACTGGTGATTTACCTCTGCTGGTGGACTGTTAGTACGCGATAGTATTTACTTACTCAGTTGTCAGCACTTTGGAGCTAGAAGAAACCCGATTTTATTTGGCTTAATCAATGATATTTGATATGACCATTATCTTCCACATGCAACTTGCAAATCAATTCAAGACCTCACTAATAAAATAAACAAATAAATATTATCTAAAAATATTGGTAAAATAAAATTTTTAACAAAGGGTCCAAATAAATGGAGTTATTTTCTTTGATATGGATGTAAGAAAAAAATAGTTAATTTCCTTGGACCTAATGTCAAACAGTGTAGTCAAGTTTATCCCTTTGGACCTTGACACATGTCAAAAAGTGTCATTACTGTTCAGCATGTGTCAAGATCAAGGTGGAATCTATTTCTTTACTGTACAAGGAGACGTTAAAGGAGACAACGCTGAACATATGGACCGTTTTCTCACTTGAAGTTTTTTTTTATAAATTTCAGTAATTATATTTTCATTAAGTTCCCCATATCAACAGTTCATAAATCTACTTATTTTGTTTCGTTAAAGGTTTCCAGTTTTAGTAGTTCTCTCAGGGATATAAAATAGAGAGAGTAAGAATGTTTGTTTAGCTGTCGTACATGGAAAACAACAAAATAAGGAGATGAAATATAATAATTAGAAATATTAAATAAATATACAAACGAGATGATGTCCAAATTTTCAGAATTATTTCCTTTTGCGAGGGTGTATAGAGAACAGATGCATCACCTTGGACCAAGAAGCTGTCTCGCAACATACATTTTTATATTTTTTTTATCTCCGGGATAAGCAGATTGATACAAACACGGGAATGTGAATTTAGTTTGGTAGTAGATATAAGCGATCAAAATATTTATTCTAGACTCCCCTAAAAAGGAAAACAATACAACTAAATTTGAAGTTGCACGCAATAGCCGGTGTCAACCACGACAACCAATTCGATCATTCAGTTTTATCTCAATTTCAATATCCTCCACATCCATAAAATCTACCTAGAAATCAGTTTTCGACGAAATTGAACAAAGTTGAAATTTTTACGGCCTTTAGCAAACAACTAGGAAATGGCAGCCAGTTTGAATTTCTTTTGTAAAAATTCCTTCAGTTCATCTTACTGAACATTTATACAAAATGAACAAATTCTGTGAAGCATTTCTGAAGCATTGCATTCTAAGTTTTTTTTTTAAACATAAAATGACGGCCATTTTGGAAATAGTGGTCTTTTGAAAATTTTTACAGCACAGCATACAACTTCTGGAACAGTTTAAAATCGTCTGGTCTAACCATTTTAAAATAATACCCCGGAAAAAAATTATTGAAAGAATGATAACAAAATAAAAGAATTATGATATGAAATAACGTAGAATAACGTACGTCAACCGACTACGTTTTGGGTGATATAAAAACATAACAAATAGTACAGGAAAGTCTAACACTATTTTTATACAATATAATATACAGATAAATTTTCTTCATATCAAAACATGGCAAGTCTTTGTCGAGCAGAGGTATGTATACTCTTCCCATCTATTTTAACGGCATTGGTGAATGCTTTTTTAGCTGCCTTGTGTTCTCCAATCATTTGAAAAGCTACACCTAGAATGTAGCACCAAACAGATACGTCCCTCGAACTGTAATGCTCTCTAATAGCATAATTTAATTCAAAGAGTGAGTTTTTCCATTCTCTGATAGCAACAAGATGATAATGACACTTAAAAGATAGAAAATTAATAAACACTTCCGGTGGTATAAAAAAATGAGAGTTAAATACGTCTAGTTCTAGTTCCTGTGGAATTAATGTTGACTCTGGTATGAAGCATAATGGTTTTAAAAGAAATAACTGAAGTACACGTATTAAGCCTTTGCTCTCAATAATATCTGAACTCAGCAGACAACGTTGTGTATCTGAAAGTTTTGACCTACTATATAATTTGTCTTTTGAGCATTTAGATAAAGAATAAGCTAAAATATGTAAAGCTAGTTTGTATTGCTTCATTTGGTAATACAACGAAGCTAATTGTAACCAACCTGACACAGCATCACCATGGAGACCATGTAGAAGATACGATTGACATATTTTGTATTTTCTGTACGTAAATGTATTACTATCGTTTGTACTAAATTGAATGAGTTGTGCTTTGATCAAACATACAGCTGAGAAATGGAAGCGAGTGTAGAGTTTAGGTCTATATGATGATATTATTTTAACAGCTTTGTTAAAGGCACTGGGTTCTTTTATACTAGTACGGGCTAATATTGACGAACATAATATTAGTTCTAATTGATTAACAAATGACTGAGACAGTTTGGTTGGTATATAAGTAGTGCTGAAAAATCTCTGAAACTGGGGCGAAAATGAAATACATCGCCAACCAAAATTATGTAAAGTATAAAGTTTATCAAGTAAGAGACGCCGATTTTCTCCCTCTATCCTATTTTCGAACATGTTGATCTTTGGCATGAAGTAATGAGGACATAATGAATATCTAACACAGTATAACAATCTTTTAAAACATTGCATGAAACAATAGATTAGGTTGTGGGGCTTCCATTCAGAGATTGCCATTTCTTCTGACACCCAGAACAAAATATTCTTCAGGAAATATGAACACAAAAGTTCCTTACATCTTGTGTCTGTACTTATAATATCCTTCAAAACAATCTTGAGCAAAGCATAACAAAGCAGTTGTGTATGGGTAAAAGAATAAATCAATATTTTTTCGCCAACCGAAAAAGATATTCGCCATTCAATATCTTCATATTGAGATCCCTTTACTCCAACAGGGACGAATAGTATTCCATGATCTAATATTCTGGATACAACTTCAGAACTTGGCCAGAATGTTCTTGGTCTTGTTCTCCAATGATCTGCATTACTTATCCATGAGCTGCTGTGTAGACATATAGCGTTGTCAAATACACCATTTTTGTCTGATAAGCATGGCCCGTGGTCGATTTCTGTAGCCAAATAACCAAGGACTCCACTTGAAATGGCATGCTGACGAAAAAATGATTTGAAAAGACGGCCAGACATAAATAAACTACCATCAGCTTTCACACATAAATTTTGAATGTTGTAAACATTATCTGGTAGTCTTAATCTTACAAATCCATGTTTTGTGTATTCAGTATTCATTTCCAAATACCAACCATGCAGGTCATATCTAATATCTGATTTTAGTTCATATACTGGTGGATGTTTAATCACATGCATATTATCAAAATCGCTTCCCTTCATTTCAAGCCCTTCACCAAAACTACCACTATTAATTGTAATTACTTCCTCATTATAACTCAAATTATCGTGTGTTGTTATCAGTAATCTCCTGATTTTTACAGTCTCTTCAGAACCGACAATATGATGACACAGGTACCTATAAAGAGCTAACGATGATTGCGTGGTTGCTCTGTCTAAAAACAAAATAAAATTATAAATAAAAAATATAAGACTTGCAGTTGAGACTATGACTTCAGAGTAGAATAAAGTTATGTAAAATAATTGTAGTGTAGTGATAGTGTTAGTGTGAATTATGGTTGTGTAATGAATGTAGCTGTGATTGTAGCATGAGTGTTACGGTAGTGTTAATCTGTTGGTAGTATAAGTGTTATGGTGGTGTAGTTATATTGTAAGTGTGATTGTACTAGTAGTGTTATGGAAATGTAGTGATAGTGTAAGTGTGACGGTACCATTAGTGTTATGGTGGTGTAATGAGTGTAAGTGTGATTGTAGCATAAGTATAATGGTAGTGTTATGATAGTGTAAGTGTGATTGTACTATTGTACTGTTACAAAAGTGCAATGGTAGTATTAATGTGGTTGTAATATAAGTGGTATTGTAGTGTGGTTATAGTGTTAGCGTAGTGGTACTGTTAGTATAATTGAAATTTTGGTGTAAGTGTTTTGGTACTGTCATTATAGTGTAAGTGTGATGATACCATTAATGATAGTTCAAGTGTGCTGTATTTTAAATGTGATGGTATTGTAATGATAGTTTAGGTGTGATTTACTATTAGTGTGATGGTATTGCAGTGATAGTGTTAGTGTGATGTACTATTAGTGTGATGATATTGTAATGATTGTAATGATAGTGTAAGTGTGATGTTACCATTAATGATAGTTCAAGTGTGCTGTATTTTAAATGTGATGGTATTGTAATGATAGTTTATGTGTGATGTTATATTAGTGTGATGGTATTGTAATGATAGGGTTACTGTGATGTACTATTAGTGTGATGATATTGTAATGATAGTGTAAGTGTGATGATATTATTAATGATAGTGTAAGTGTGATGGCACTATTAGTGGTATTGTAATTGTAGTGTAAGTGTGATTGGTATTGTTAAAGATATGGTAGTGTAGTGAAAGTGTAAGTGTGATAATAGCAAAGGTGCTATGGTAGTGTAAGTGTGATGTAGATATTAGTGTTATGAAAGTGGTAGTGATCTAATCGTGATGTTAATATTTATGTCATGGTAGAGTTATGATAGTGTCGATGTGGTGATACTATAAGTGTTATGGTAGTGTAATGATAGTGTCGATGTGGAGATACTGTAAGTGTTATTGTAGTGTTATAATAGTGTCGATGTGGTGATACTATAAGTGTTATGGTAATGAAATGATAATATAAATGTCATGTAAATATGAGTGTTATGATGGTGTAATGTCAGTGTAAGTATGATGTAACTATTAGTGCTTTAGTAGTTTAATGATAGTGTAAGTGTGATTGTCCTATAAATGTTATGGTAGTATAATGATAGTGTAAGCATGACTGTACTATTAGAAGATGGACTGAAATCCATTTTCGTGCACCTAAATGATGATTATGACCGATGTTTTTAGTCCTTTTTGTATCCCCTCTTCAAAATAAAACACGTTAACACATCAAGGGTTAAGATATCATAAATTGATAAATACTTTCTCTAAATTTAATTATAAATACATTGACTTATTGAGAAAATTTGGTTCTACATGCAGAGCTTTATTACAACAGGGTATTTCACATCCAAACTTCTATGGAAATATGAAATACAAAGCGCATAAATTCAAAAATTGTCCTTCCAAACTTATTAATCCGTTGAACAAACTTATTCATAAAGGATATAAATAAAGCATTGTTTTTAAATCTTTACTACTGATTTTTTGTTGGCAACAATATTGATCAGCTGCTAGATGCTTTACACCATAACTAAATTAAAACAATTTTTCATATTGGCAGTATTTGGCATTGTACAATCTCATGTTCTTTCATAATTGATAATTTTGTTATACGAAATCTATTTAGAAGTATTTCAATTAAAGTTTAATATGTAAAAGGGCTTGATATCAGAGTCAACGGAAATTATGAGCTAGCTGTCAGTAACTGCGAGCATTTGTCAGGACAGTACCCGTGTGTATTGTCTTCATGTTTTATGTACTTCATTGTAAGGGTACTCGTCTTGATAGGTTGGATTTTTTTATTAGTTTGATTTTTACTGAGTCTTTTTTGTGTAATTTTTTTAGCCATTCAAAACACATAGGGGAGGGTTTGGATCCAAGGAAACGAGTTTAACCCCACCGCAATTTTTGCGCCTGTCCCTAGCCATGAATATGTTCGTCATTGGATTATCCTTGTCTTCTTATAACATTTTATTTTCTTGATATTCGGGTTATTGAATGTGGTTTGTTTCCATTGATTTATTCACTTTTTACCTTTTTGGGGGCCATTTAGGGCTTGCTATATGGTGTGAGGTTCCTCGTTGTGTTGAAGACCGTACGGTGACGCCTAGATGCCTTGTTTTAGGTCGTTTTAACCTGGATATTGGATGATGTCTCCTTGACATTTACTCCATTTTCTTTCTTTTTTTCAAGGAATACAATCTGCACTCATAGACAGTATAGGCCCACTTTTAAAGTACACCACACAAAATTCTTGTACTTTATTATAACCCGCCTACGAAGTAGGAGGGGTATATAGTTTTCGGTTAAGTTGTCCGTCCGTAATGCTCAGGTTAAGGCTTAGGTTGAAGGTAGTTTACCTTGAAGGAGGTATGATATCTTGATGAAACTTTGTATGCAGATAGACCATGACATGAACTGCAACATTTTGGAATGAAACGGGTGCTGTGACCTTAGGGTCATTGACTTTGAATATCAGGAGTGAATATTTGATATACTACAGGTTAAGGTTTAGATTGAAGGTGGTTTACCTTTGAAGGAGGTTTGATATCTTGATGAAAATTTGTACGCAGATGGACCATGACATGAACTGCATTATTTTGGAAGGAAATAGATAATATGATCTCAAGGTCATGGTTCAGTGACTTAGAATATTAGGAGTAAATATTTGACATACTACAGGTTAAGGTTTAGGTTGAAAGAAGATTACCTTGAAGAAGGTTTGATATCTTAATGAAACTTTGTATAATTATTCATCATAACATGAGGAGCAATGTTTTAGTGCCAAACAGATGCTGTGACTTTAAGGTCATGGTTCATTGGCTTTTTAGTTTATGATTGAATTTTTGATAGCGCTGATTTATTCAATTTTTGACATTCTTCTTAGCATCTTTTTTGTCCTTTATGTTTAAACAGCCTTTTTGTAAATGAAATCTTTGATTCCAATTTTGGTAAATTTCCTGAAACTCTCCAAGAGATTTAATTTTGGAACTTTTACCTAGCAACCAAATATTTTATAATTTCTTTTTGTCAAAACACAAATTTTCAAATACTGAATTGCAAAAATCCTTGATTCCAATTTTGGTAAATTTCCTGAAACTCTCTAAGACCTTTAATTTTGGAAATTTTACATAGCAACCATACATTTTTTTAATTTCTTTTTGTCGAAACTCAAATTTTTAATAATTGAATGGCAAAAATCTTTGATTCCAATTTTGGTAAATTTTCTGAAACTCTCTAAGACCTTTTATTTTGGAAATTTTAGCCGGCAACCATACATTATTGGATTTCTTTTGTCAAAGCATAAATTTTCAATAACTGAATTGCAATTTTCTTTTATTTTGGGAAATTTCCTGAAACTCTCTAAGACCTTGAATTTTGGAAATTTTACTTAGCAACCATACATTTTTAATTTCTTTTAGTCAAAACACCAATTTTCAATATCTGAATGCAAAAATCTTTTATTCCCAATTTTGGTAAATTTCCTGAAACTCTATAAGACCTTTGATTTTGGAAGTTTTACCCAGCAACCATATATTTTTTAATTTCTTTTTGTCAAAACATAAATTTTCAATATTTCACGAAAGGATATGGAGTAAATGAACATGAGACCATAACACATATGTTAACTCCAACTGCAATAATTTTAATGAGCTGTATGGCCATTTCGGAAATTTATTCCTCATCAGCAGCACTAGAACCCAAACAAAGGAAATCCATAATTTCAAAAAATGAAAACCAAACGAAATCCGAATAATCAGTAATATCAAATATAGCTTAGGACAAGACTCCGATGGTGGGAGTTAATCCTTTGGTTTTAGAATTTACATAAATTTAGATAATAGTAATTGAACAAAGTGTACACATGAGATATTATCTCATGTGCAAGTGCACCATATCTAAGAAAAATAAATAACTGAATTGCAAAAATCTTTTATTCCAATTTTTGTAAATTTCCTGAAATCGTCAAAGAACACTACCTAGCAACAATGGCAATTCAATTCTTTTCATTTAAAGTTGTCATTTTCCAAATATGGATTGCAAGTATTCTCGATTCCAACTTTGAAATATTTCATGAAACTCTCTTGGAAATTTTACCTAGCAACCACACATATTTGATGATTGCTAGGTAAAGTTTCATGTTAGCCTCTAGATGTATAGATGATAAAATAAATGTCACTAATGGTCATTAATTATTTATGATCAGTAGCGGGGCAAAGTGTCCATTGACAAAGATTCTCTTGTTTTTAACCTTAATTTCATCTTTTAAGCTCCATAATTTTTATGTAGATAAGTTATATGTACTGAAATTTGGTACCAAATTAAAGCTTATTTAATATACTTTACAATATGCACAAGCATGGCCACTTTACGCCATATTTATGACTTGGGGATACAAAAAATGTACCCTTCCCCTGCAAAAATTTGCAAAAATGACGATTTTAATCCGTCATTTCCTTTCAGATAAATAGATCTCATCATTTGATCTAGTTTTTATGCCCAATTTATCAGTTGTAATACAATGTTGAAAAATAAAACCATTAAAGTCCTTAAAATTTTGATTTTCTCTATAAATTGCTTGAGAAAAGGAAATTTTCGGAATTTTAAATATTTCCAAAATTTCGACTTTCTTACTTTTGGATCGTACAAATTTGAATATAAAGTAATAATTGTCAATGCAATAATGATTTATGATATGCAAGCATCACTAATTTCATTGGGTGGGTCTACAAAGGGGCCTGTTCCAACATTGCGTACAGGTAATGCTGATGTCAACATGTTCAAATTTGAATAGGGGATATAGAAGGACTGAAAATGTGGGTGGGGTTTATAAGTTGGGGGCGGGGGTCGCACGGGGGACTTTATAAATGTTACGGTAGCTTAATGGTAGTTATGGTAGCGTGATAAAAGTGTAGTGGTACAGTTAGTATTATGGTAGTGTAGTGACATTGTAAGTGTGACGGTAGTATAAGTGTATGGTAGTGTAATGGTAGTGTAAGTATGATGTAGATATTAGCGTTATGAAAGTGGAACGTGCTCTAATCGTGATGTTACTATTAGTGTTTTGGTAGTGTAATGGTAGTGTGTTTGTGACGGTACGGTAAGTGTTATGATGGCGTGATAATAGTAAGTCTAGTGGTACTGTTTCTATTATGGTAGTGTAATAATCATTGTACACTTACTGTTATGGTACAGTTGTGATGATGTTGTAATGGTAGTGTAAATATAAATGTGTTATTGTAAGTATTAATGTTATGGTAGTGTATTGGTAGTGTAAGTATGACTGTAGTGTTAGTGTTATGGTAGTGTAGTGAGAGAGTTAGTGTGACGATAGTATTAGATCTATTATAGTGTAATGGTAGTGTAAGTGTGATGTAGATATTAGTCTTATGAAAGTGGAACATGGTCTAATGGTGATTGTACTATTAGTGTTTTGGTAGTGTAATGAAAGTGTCGACGTGGTAATACTATTAGTGCTATGGTAATTAAATGATAATATAAGTGTGATGCATATGTCAGTGTCATGATAGTGTAATTGTAATATAAGTATGATGCAACTATTAAGGCTATGGAAATGTAGTGATAGTGTAGGTATGATTGCACCATTAGTGTAACGTTAGTTTAATGGTAGTGTGTTAGTGATGGAACGATACGTGTTATGGTAGCGTGATAAAAGTGTAAGTGTAGTGGTAATGTAAGTGTTATTGCAGTGTAAAAGTGATTGTACTTCTACTGTTATAGTACTGTTAAGATAATTTAAGTGTGAGGGTAGTGTATTGGTAGTGTAAGTATGACTATAATGTTCGTTTTATGGTAGTGTAGTGCAAGTGTACGTGTGACGGTAGTATTAGCGCTATTATAGAGTAATGCTAGTGCTAGTGTGATGTAATTATTAGTGTTATTATAGTGGAACGGAAGTGTTATTTTGATGGTACTGTTAGTGTTATTATAGTGTAATTGTGGCGCTACTATTAGTGTTTGGTAGAGTAATGATAGTGTAAGTGTGATGGTACTATTAGTGTAAGTTTAGTGTAAAGATTCTGTTATTTTGGTGGTACTCTAAATGTTATGGAATACTGTGATGGTAACTTTAGTGTTATGACAATGTAATGATAGTGTAAGTGTAATGTTAATATTAGTTTGAAAGTAGTGTAAGTGTGATGGTTCTATTAGTGTTATGGTAGTGTAAGTGTGATGGGACTATACGTGTTATGTTAGTGTAATATAGCGCAAATGCAATGTTATTATTATTCTTATCGTAGTGCAATGACAGTGTTAGTGTGGTTGTACTATAAGTATTATGGTGGTGTAATGATAGTAAAAGTGTGATATGAATATAAGTGTTATGGTAGTGTTATGATAGTAAAAGTGTGATATGAATATTACTGTTATGGTAGTGTAATGATCGTAAAAGTGTGATATGAATATTAGTGTTGTGGTAGTGTAATGATAGTAAAAGTGTGATATGAATATTAGTGTTATGGAAGTGTAATGATAGTAAAAGTGTGATATGAATATTAGTGTTATGGTAGTGTAATGATAGTAAAAGTGTGATATGAATATAAGTGTTATGGTAGTGTTATGATAGTAAAAGTGTGATATGAATATTACTGTTATGGTAGTGTAATGAAAGTAAAAGTGTGATATGAATATTAGTGTTGTGGTAGTGTAATGATAGTAAAAGTGTGATATGAATATTAGTGTTATGGTAGTGTAATGATAGTTAAAGTGTGATATAATATTAGTGTTATGGTAGTGTAATGATAGTAAAAGTGTGATATG